>JAUMJL010001341.1:0-49744 GCA_033558185.1 Dromococcyx pavoninus | reverse complement strand
CCCGCACCTCCCTCCTCGCCACGCCATTGGCTGTCTCCTCACCACCCGGCGCCGCCATTGGGTGACGGTGGAAGGAGCGCCCGCCCCCTGCGCGAGGGCGGTGAAGGGAGGGACAGAGGGCGGGCAAGGGCGCGCGGGGCGCGGACGGCTGCTGGGGCGTGGCTTGGGCGGGGGTGGGCGGAGCTTGGGGTGCAGGCAGGGCCTGGTTATTGGGGCGCAGGCAGGGCTGGTTATTGGGGCGCAGGGCGGAGGAGTATTGGGGTGCAAGAAGGGGTATTTATTGGGGTGCAAGGCACGCGGTTGTTGGGGTGCACGGGGCGCAGGCAGGGAAGATTGTTAGGGTGCTATTGGGGTGCAATGGGTGCTGGCAGGGGGAGTTATTGGGGTGGAGATTTTACAGGCAGTGGTGGTTACTGGGGTGCAATGGGGCACAGGGCAGTGGGGAGCAGGGCTCGAGGTGTAGACAGTGTTTTTTTGGGGTGCAGGGCAGGGCGTGCAGCTGGAGCGGTTATTGGGGCACAGTGGGTGCAGGCAGGGGTGGTTATTGGGGTGCAGACGGGTGGTTATTGGGGTGCAGCGGGTGCAGGCAGGTGTGTTTATCAGGGTGCAGTGGGGTGTGGGGCTCTATTGGCCCATTGGGGTGCAATGGGATGAAGGTGGGGTGTTTACTGGGGTGCAGGCCAGTGGGGAGCAGTCAAGGGTGTTTATTGGGGTGGAAAGGGGAGCAGGGTGGGGGTATTTATCGGGGTGCAAGGGGGCAGAGGACAACAGGACCATAGGTGTGTGGCCAGGCTGGTTATTGGGGTGGAAAGGGCAGCAGGGCAGGAGTGGTTATTGGGGTGCAATGCCATGCAGGGAGGTGGGTTATTGGGGTGTGAGAGGACAGCACCGGTCCTTGGGGCGCAGCACAAGGAGTTGGGGGGGCTCCCCCTTTTCATAACAAAGCTCAGGCACCCACACGTGGCTCCAGGCACCCCCTTTATTTCCTCTGGAAAAGGGGGGGGGGGCGGGGAGTGGAGCCCCAAAACCCGTGGCCCCTGCGGCCCATCCGGATTTCACGGGGAAGGGAGGGAAATGCCATCATTTGTCCTTTTTTGGGGGTTGGTTGGGTTGTTTTTTCTTACAGAAATGGTGTGTTTATGCACTATTTACACCCGAGCCCCTCTCTTGCATATGGCACCGCCAGGGAACCCCAAAACCCTCCCCAGGGATCACTGGGGAAGAGCTGGCGGGATGTTGGCTTTTGGCTTCTCCATGGAAATCCCGGAGCTGCTTTTCCTCCTCCGAGTCCCGCGGACGCTGCTCTCCCCAGGTTGAGTTTTCCAGGAGTCCCGGAGAGCGGCCGAAGCTCTTGCATAGTGGGGTGCAGGGAGGTTGTGGGGGGGGGACACGGGATGAGCCGGGGAAGAGAGGAAGCAGCAGGGAAAGAAAAAGCAGCCGAGGGATGGCTGGGAATCTACAACCTGTCCTAAAATTCCTTCCTTAAATCACCTCGCCCTCGGTGGAGCCGGTTTTCCGGTGCTCAGGGTGATGCATCTCAGTGTGGGTTTTTTCCCTGTTCAGTTTGGTTTAAGCAGTCCCAGCAGATCAATCCTCAGCTCCCAGGTCCGGAGGCGCTGGATTGGCTTCCCAAAGATCTCTCCTTGAGGTTTGGGTTTGCAGAGGGAAATAAAGGAAGAGCAGGAGGGAAAACCACGGAGAACAAAGCGGGAGCCAAAAGCAGGAGATCCGGGATGGAGGTTGGGAACTTGCATAAAAGCAGAGATGCCGGTTTTCCAGCGCGGGCTCTCCCTGCTTCCCAGGAGCCGGTTTTATCCTGGCTAAAAGCACCTCGAGATTCGTTCAGGAGGTGCTGGAGGGAGCCTGGAGCTGCCACGGGTGGGGATGAGGCTCCCCAAAACCACCGCTGCCATCGGCCGCTTCGGAAGCAGCCCACGCCCTGTGCCAACCCCGCTGGGGTTTCGGGCGGTGACAGCGCTGGCGGCGCCTCCTGAAACCACCTCTGCAATAAATAAAGTGCAGAATGCTCACGTGGGCAGCGCTGGGAGGGAGAGAGGAGCAGGCAGAGCCCTGGGGGGATGCTCTGCCCTCCTTCTGCTACGATAAACGGGCTCTCCTCTTCCACCAGCACTGGGTGGGAGAGGAGCAGAGAGGGGATGCTCCGCCCTCCTCCCACAACAAAAGGGCTCTCCTCTTCCACCAGGGCTGGATAGGAGAGAGGAGAAGGCAGACTGGGGATGCTCCACCCTCCTTCTGCCACAATAAACGGCCTCACCTTTCCAAACAGTGTCAGGTGGAGAGAGGAGCAGGCAGAGCAGAGTTCCTCTACCCTCTTTCTGCCACGATAAACGGCCTCTCCTCTTCCACCAGTGCTGGATGGGACAGAGGAGCAGGCGGAGTGGGGATGCTCCACCCTCCTCCCACAATAAACGGGCTCTCCTCTTCCACCAGTGCTGGGTGGGAGAGAGAAGAAGGCAGAGCAGGGTTCATCTACCCTCTTTCTGCCATGACAAACGGGCTCTCCTCTTCCACCAGTGCTGGGTGGGAGAGAGGAGCAGGCAGAGTGGGGATGCTCAACCCTCCCTCTGTTCTGACAACTTCCACCAGTGCTGGATGGGAGAGAGGAGAAGGCAGAGTGAGGATGCTCCTCTCTTCTTCTGCCACAATAAACGGCCTCTTCCTTCCAAATGGTGCCAGGTGGAGAGAGGAGCAGGCAGAGCAGGGTTCCTCTACCCTCTTTCTGCCACGATAAACGGCCCCTCCTCTTCCACCAGCACTGGGTGGGACAGAGGAGCAGGCGGAGTGGGAATGCTCAACTCTCCTTGGGTGGTGTGACCAGAATAAACAGTCCCTCCTCTCCCCCCAGCGGGTGCTCCCCTCTCTATATCCATAAATACTCAGACGCCCCACGCCCTTCTCCCAGCGTAGGTTACGCCTCGGTGGAAGAGGAAGCCAATCCTGCACGATTTCCCCCTCCTTCACGGCGCAGGGTGGGGACCAAATCTCCAACAAGGAAGAGCAGATCCCACCCCTCGTGCCCGGGGATGATGCCATCGTTTCGAGCTGGTCGAGGCTTCAAAATCGCATCGTGGAGTTAATAAAGTCAAGGGATGGGAAGAAAACATCGGTCAACTGACCCAAAAAGTTCTTCCAGGATCCGAAGAGCGAAGGAGGTGCTGAGAAAGCGGAGTTTGGGGTGGAATAAAGACCACAACGGCTTCACGGGGTGTAGGCGGGTGGCGGCTGGAATTGGTTGATGACTTCGTACTCGGCAGGGTAAGGTTCGTTCTCCTCCATCTCCGAGAGCAGCTCCAGGGCCTGCTCCTCCTCCTCGGTGGGGTAGTGGCGCAGGAGGTTGGCGGCAGTGGCGAGGATGGAGGCTCCCCCGGCGCCCGCCACCAGGTAGAAGCTGACGGCGAAGGTGACGTAGACTTGGGAGCCGTGGAACTTTTTGTGCTGCTGTTGTTGGGCAAGGATGAGCTCAGAGGCCCAATAGCAGAATCCGATGACGGTTGCACACTGGAGGACTGGGAGAGAGGCAAAATCCATCAGCTCCACATGAGAAGCTCCACATGAGAAGATCAACCTGACCTGCAATGTGTGCTCCCAGCCCAGAAACCACCCATGTCCTGGGCTGCACCCAAAGAGTGGAACCAGAGGGGGAGGGAGGGGATTCTGCACCTCTGCTGCGCTCTGGGGAGACCCCACTTGGGGCCCTGTGTCCAGTTCTGGAATCCCCAAGATAAGAAGGAGATGGAATCATTGGAGGAAATCCAGAGGAGGCCACGGAGATGATTCAAGGGCTGAAGAACCTCCTGTACGAGGACAGGCTGAGAGAGTTGGGATTGTTCAGCCTGGAGAGGAGAAGGCTCTGGGGAGACCTTAGAGCAGCCTCCCAGTACTGAAAGGGGCTCCAGGAAAGCTGGGGAGGGGCTTGTTACAGGGTTGAAACTGTATGGGCTTTGAAGTCCCTTCCAATTCAAACCATTCCAGGATTTTCTGAAATCTGAGAAGATTTGAGATGAAAGTCATGCTCTTGGGTTATTTCTTAGGGCCTGTGAGGCAATTTGGGGTGAAAACTGGTTTTGGGACATTTGTGAGGAGATTTGGGTGAAAGTCACATTTATGGAGCGTTTGTGAGGGGATTTGGGGTGGAAGTCGTGTTTTGTGGGAGTTTAAAGGGGCCGTAAGGAGGTTTAGATGAGGGTGGGAAGGCCCTGGCCCAGGTTGCCCAGAGCAGTGGTTCTGCCCCATCCCTGGAGGTGTTCAAGGCCAGGTTGGATGGGGCTTGGAGCCCCCTGATCCAGTGGGAGGTGTCCCTGCCATGGGAAGGTGGAACTGGATGGGCTTTGAGGTCCCTTCAAGCCCAAACCATTCCATGACTCTATGAAAAGCCCCCAGAATGGTACTACGGGACCTCTTTGGAAAACAAGACACACGAGCACTTTGTGTTCATCCTCACCCTTCTACCCCCATGACTTAACTCCAATTTTAGCTGTGCAAGGCTTTTTGGGTGGCTTTTTGGACCCAAAATCATGGAATCACAGAATGCCCTGAGTTGGAAGGGACCCACAAGGATCATCCAGTCCAACTCCTGTCCTTGCACAGGACATCCCAACATTCACCCTGGGGCTGAGGGCTTTGGCCAAATGCTTCTGGAATACTGTCAGGCTGTGACTGCTTCCCTGGGGAGCTGTTCCAGGGCTCCACCACCCTCTGGGGGAAGAACCTTCTGATGTCCAACCTAAGCCTCTCCTGGCATCTTCCTGCCATTCCCTTGGGTCCAGAGAGAAGAGCTCAGCACCTCCTCCTCCTCTTTCCCTTGAGAAGAAGCTGTAAACTGCTACGAAGTTCCTCCTCAGTCTCCTCTTCTCCAGGTTGAACACACCAAGACACTTCAGCCTTTCTCCTCCAGACCTTTCCCCACCTTTGTGGCCTCCTCTGGACCCTCTCCAGTAGTTTGATGTCCTTTTCATTCCGTGTTGCCCAAAACTGAACCCCGAGGTGAGGTGAGGCCACAGAGGGGGAGCTCTGCAGCTCCGAGCTGAAGGCTGAGGAAAAACCCTGAGGGGCTTTTTTATCCATCAGGGAGTGGGGAAAAAAGGAACCTGGGGTGTCCCTGCCACCTGGATTTACCTGTGAGGATGTGGGCAAAAGCGTAGCGGCGAGTGATCTTCAGGGCTGGGTGTTTGGGGCCGAAGACGTCGAGGAGGAAAGCGGAGAGGCTGCAGATGATTCCGAGGAAGCAGAAGGCGGCGATAACACGGAGCAGCAGGACTGTCTGGGGGTTCATGCAGTAATCTGCCAGGTAGAGGGGAATCATGGAATGGGTTGGGTTGGAAGGGACCTCAAAGCCCATCCAGTTGCACCACGGGACACCTCCCACTGGATTAGGGGGCTCCAAGCCCCATCCAACCTGGCCTTCAACACCTCCAGGGATGGGGCAGAACCACTGCTCTGGGAAACCTGGGCCAGGGCCTCCCCACCCTCACAGCAAAACATTTCTCCCCAAGATCTCATCTCAATCTCCCCTCTTGCAGCTCAAAACCCTTCCCCCTCACCCTGTCCCTGCACTCCCTGATCAAGAGCCCCTCCCCAGCTTTCCTGGAGCCCCTTTCAGTCCTGGGAGGCTGCTCTAAGGTCTCCCCACAGCCTTCTCTTCTCCAGGCTGAACAACCCCAACTCTCTCAGCCTGTCCTCATACAGGAGGTTCTCCAGCCCTTGAATCATCTCCGTGGCCTCCTCTGGACTCGCTCCAACAGCTCCAGGTCCTTCCTGTGCTGAGGATTCCAGAACTGGACACAGGGCTCCAGGTGGTGTCTCCCCAGAGTGGAGCAGAGGGGCAGAATCCCCTCCCTCACCCTCTGATCCCACTCTTTGGGTGCAGCCCAGGACACGGGGGGTTTCTGGGCTGGAAGCACACAGTGCAGCTCATGTGGAGCTTCTCCTTCCTCAGCACCCCAAGCCCTTCTCCTCAGGGCTGCTCCCAATCACATCACCCCCATCCTGTATTGATACCGGGGGTTGCCCTGACCCAGGTGTAGGACCTTGCCCTTGTTGAACCTCATGAGTTTCACACAGCCCCACTTCTCCAGCCTGTCCAGGTCCCTCTGGATGCCACCTCATCCTTCTGGTGTGACAACTGCCCCACCCAACCTGGTGTCACCCACAAACGTGCTGAGGGTGCCCTCGATCCCACTGTCAATATCGCTAACGAAATTAAACAGCACAGGTCCCAGGAAGGGGCTGAGCACCAGGGAACTCCTCTTTTCCACCCAAATTGCCCTCCTGAGCCACCAGAACCTGCTCAAATCTTGGCCAGTGTTTTGCTTTGAGGTTGGAAACCACAGCTCTGGGCAGAAAGCAGAGCACGGGGGGGGGCTTTTAATTAGAAAATGAACCTCCTTTCTGCAGCAGCTGCCGACTCAGCCAAGCATTTCATTCCATGAGCTGTTATTGCCATGGAAATTAAAGGTAAAGAAACCCCGGGATAGAGAAGCAGCTGAAGGAAAAAGGGGGTTCCAGGGGGCCTGATTTAATGTGGAGCTGAGAGTATTATTGGAAAGACTTTTGATTAATGCTGTGTCCAGGTGTAGAACAAGAGGACACAAATCCTGAACTGCAACGTGTGATCGGCTGCGACTGGGGGTGTCTGGAAAGACAAGGGCATCCCCAGGGTTCTGAGGGGGAGGAAGGGAGAGGAAGGGAGGGGAGGAGGGTGGGGAGGGGGAAGGGAGGGGAGGAGGAAGGGAGAGAGAGGGAGGGACAGGGAGGAGAGGGGAAGGGGAGGAGGGAAGGGGAAAGGGAGGAGGGAGGGGAAGGGGAGGACGGGGAGGAGGGGAAGGAGAGAAGGGAGGAGGGGAAGGAGAGAAGGGAGGAGGGGAAGGGGAAGGAGAGAAGGGGAGGAGGGGAAGGGGAAGGAGAGAAGGGAGGAGGGAAGGGGAAGGAGAGAAGGGAGGAGGGGGAAGGGGAAGGAGAGAAGGGAGGAGGGGAAGGGGAAGGAGAGAAGGGAGGAGGGGAAGGAGAGAAGGGAGGAGGGGAAGGGGAAGGAGAGAAGGAGGAGGGGAAGGAGAGAGGGAGGAGGGGAAGGAGAGAAGGGAGGAGGGGAAGGGGAAGGAGAGAAGGGAGGAGGGGAAGGGGAAGGAGAGAAGGGAGGAGGGGAAGGGGAAGGAGAGAAGGGAGGAGGGGAAGGGGAAGGAGAGAAGGGAGGAGGGGAAGGGGAAGGAGAGAAGGGAGGAGGGGAAGGGGAAGGAGAGAAGGGAGGAGGGGAAGGGGAAGGAGAGAAGGGAGGAGGGGAAGGGGAAAGGAGAGAAGGGAGGAGGGGAAGGGGAAGGAGAGAAGGAGGAGGGGAAGGGGAAGGAGAGAAGGGAGGAGGGGAAGGGGAAGGAGAGAAGGGAGGAGGGGAGGGGAAGGAGAGAAGGAGGAGGGGAAGGGGAAGGAGAGAAGGGAGGAGGGAAGGAGGGAAGGGGGAGGAGAGAAGGGAGGAGGGGAAAGGGGCTGCAGTCGCCTCCCCTGCTGTGAGCCCCGAGGGATCTGAATCAAAAAAGCCAGGCGTGTGTTTCAGTGTCACCCGAAGCAGCACCGAGGACACCGGGGGGGTGGGGTGGGGGTGTGAAGGGGAGATGGGACACCTTAGGGGAAGAACGGGGGCACAGTAAGGGGGAGACACACACTAGGGGGGATGACACGACACACGGGAGGGGGGACATATACTGGAGGGGGGTGACACACTGGAGGGGACACAACACACCTCTGGGGGGTGAGGGGACACGACACACCTTTGGGGGGCGAGGGACACACGACGTGTCTTTGGGGGTGGGGGAACACCGCACACCTCGGGGGGGGGGAGGAGAGGGGACACCACACACCTCGGGGGCGGAGGGGGACATCGCACACCTTGGGGGGAAGGGGACACGGCACACCTGGCGGGTGGGGGAGGGACACTGGGGGTAGGACACACGACACATTGGGGGGGGGTTCCCGGCCCTCACCTCGCAGCAGGTCGGGCTCCACGAAGCCCAGGACATCGGCGACGCCCAGATCCTGGCGGGAGCAGGTGCCGCCGTGCATGCGCAGCCATGCGGGCTCGGCCAGCGCCGTGCACAGCGCCGTGATGGACAGAGCCCCGGGCAGAGCCGAGGCCAGCTGCGCTCCGGCTGCTTCGGCAGCGCCGCCCCCGCCGCTCCGCGCCGCCGCCCGGGCCCCGCCGCGCCGGGCATGGCTGCGGCACCGGCCACCGCAGCGCTTCCGCTTCCGCTTCCGGGACGGCGTCGCTTCCGGCGTCGCGCAGAGGCTGCTTCCGGTGCCGCCTCGCCATGAAGGAGGCGCTGCAGCCGCTGGGGCGCGTACAGGGGCACCCGGACTCGCGATGCTGGTTCCTCGCCTGGAGCCCCGGCGGGGGGACCCTCGCCTCCTGCGGCGGCGACCGGAGCGTGCGGCTGTGGGGCAGGGACGGTGCGTGGGGGGGGCGGGGAGGAGGGGGCTACGGGACAGGGAGGGAGGGGCTGGAGGGGCACGACTGAGGAGAGGGGGCTGGGGAAGGGGGGCGCGCCCACAGGGCAGGGAGGAGGGGCTTCGGCGAGGGGCGGGGCCACGGGAAAAATGGGGGGGTAGGGATAGTGGGGGGGGCTACAGGGGCAATGAGAGAGGGGTTGGAGAGGAGGAGGGGGATATGGAAGGGGCTGGGTGAGGGAAGGGCTGAAGGAGGAAGAGGAAGGGGCTGGGGGGCTGGAGGAGGAATGAGGAAGGGGCGAGGAGGAGGGGGCTATCGGGAAATAAGGGGGGGGCTACAGGGGCAGTGAAGGAGGGGCTGGATGGGAAATAAGAGAGGGGCTGCAGGGGTGGGGGGGGATGGAATAGGGCCAGAGGAGTAGCGAGGGAGGGGCTGGATGGGGGACACTGGGTGAGGGGGGGGCTGTGGGGGAAATGGGGGAGGGGATGGGTGAGGTGGGAATGTGGGGGAAATGGGGGAGGGGACGGGTGAGGTGGGGGCTGAGGGGAAGGGGTTGGAGGAGGGGGGGCTACAGGGACTGGGAAGGAGGGGCTGGATTGGGATGGGGCCAGAGGGGCAGCGAGGGACGGACTGGAGGAGAAAAGAGGGGGGGGGTCAGGGCCAGAGGGGCAGCAAGGGAGGGGCTGGGGAAGGTCATAGGGGCTGGTGACGGTGGGGAGGGGGCTCTGTCCCCCCCTAGGACGGGCGCCATCCGTCCCTCGGCAGGGTCTGGGTGGTCGTGCCGGGCGGTGCTGGGCGAGGGGCACCAGCGCACGGTGCGCAGGGTGGCCTGGTCCCCCTGCGGCTCCTACCTGGCCTCCGCCAGCTTCGACGCCACCACCTGCATCTGGAAGAAGCAAGAGGATGGCTTCGAGGTGAGACCCCTGCGCTGAGACCCCCCCCCCAGAGGCCTCCCTTTGAACCCCCCCCCTCCCTGACATTCCCTCCGCTCTCCCTGCGCAGTGTGTCACCACGCTGGAGGGGCACGAGAACGAGGTGAAGTCGGTGGCCTGGGCACCCTCGGGCACTCTGCTCGCCACCTGCAGCCGAGACAAGAGCGTCTGGGTCTGGGAAGGTGAGAGGATGGGGGGGGGACAGAGTGGGGGGATGGGGGGGGGAAGGTGGCCTGGTGACCCCTCGCCTCGTCTCAAGGTGACAGCTCGCTCGCTCTTCACAGTGGATGAGGAAGAGGAGTACGAGTGCGTCAGCGTCCTCAACTCCCACACGCAGGACGTCAAGCACGTGGTGTGGCACCCGACGCAGGAGGTGAGGACGGGGGGAGACTCCAATTTCGTAGAATTATGGGACTTGTTAAAGGTTGGAGAAGACCTCACAGCTCACCCAGTCCAACCGTCAGCCCAGCCCCACTGTCCTTGTCCCAGAGTGCCACATCTACACCTTCTTTGAACCCTTCCAGGAATGGAGACTCCACCCCCTCCCTGGGCAGCCTCTGCCAGGGCCTGAAAACCCTTTTGGTAAAGAAATCCTTCCCAATATCCAATCTGACCCTGTCCTGGCACAACTCAAGGCCATTTCCTCTGGTCCCATCACCGGTCACTTGGGAGCAGAGCCCAGCACCCACCTCCCCACAGCCTCCTTTCAGGCAGTTGCAGACAGGGATGAGGTCTCCCCTCAGCCTCCTCTTCTCCAGGCTGAACAAGCCCAGGTCCCTCAGCCTCTCCTCTCAGCACTTGTTCTCCAGCCCCTTCCCCAGCTCCGCTCCCTTCTCTGGACGCGCTCCAGCCCCTCAAGGGCCTTCTTGGAGTGAGGGGCCCAGAACTGACCCCAGCACTCCAGGGGTGGCCTCCCCAGTGCCCAGGGCAGGGGCACAATCCCTGCCCTGCTCCTGCTGCCCACGCTGTGTCTGACACAGCCCAAGGTGCCATTGGCCCTCTTGGCCACTGCCGACTCATGGTCAGCCTGAGTAGATGTTGTACTTGGGACAAATCCAGCTTGTGGATATGATCTGGTGGTGGACTTAGCAGGGCTGGATCTGTGTTTGGACTCAATGATCTTAAAGGTCTTTTCCAACCCAAACCATTCTGTGATTCTATGATTCTTGGCCACCTGAGAACATTTCCACCCCAAGCCTGGAGGGCACCAACGTGGTCTGGTTCCACCAACCTGACCCGGCAGGCCAAGCGCCTGGCGCCCACCTGATGCCTCTGCCCTCCTCTCAGCTCCTGGCCTCGGCCAGCTACGACGACACGGTGAAGCTCTACCAGGAAGAGGAGGATGACTGGGTGTGCTGTGCCACGCTGGAGGGCCACGAGTCAACCGTGTGGAGTGTGGCCTTCGATGGCAGCGGCGAGCGCTTGGCTTCCTGCAGCGACGACAGGACCGTGCGCATCTGGCGCCAGTACAAGCCAGGCAACGAGGAAGGTGAGGGCAACCAGCCCATCCTTGCCTGGTGCCACAGGGCTCGGGGCTGCTCCAGACCTGCTGGGAAAGAGCAGGCAGGGAGCTGAGGTTATTCCCTTCCATCCCAGGGGTGGCCTGCAGTGGAAATGACCCCACCTGGAAGTGCATCTGCACCCTCTCCGGGTACCACACGAGGACCATCTATGATGTGGCGTGGTGAGTGGGGAATGGAGTCAAATCCAGTTGGAAACCAGTCATGAATGGCATCACCAAGGCTCAGTGCTGGGTCCACTCCTGTTCGATATCTTTATGATCTGGACGAAGGGATGGAGGGCACCCTGTGCAAGGTTGGGGATGGCACCAAGCTGGGTGGGAGAGTGGATGTGCTGGAAGGAAGGGAGGCTCTGCAGAGGGATCTGGCCAGGCTGGATCCATGGGCTGAGACCAACGGGATGAGGGTCAACAAGGCCAAGGGCCGAGTCCTGCCCTTGGGACACACCAAGGCCAGGCAGCTCCAGGCTTGGGGCAGAGTGTCTGGAGAGCTGCCTGGGGGAGAAGGAACTGCTGAGAAGAGAGGCCCTGGCAGAGGCTGCCCAGGGAGGGGGTGGAGTCCCCATCCCTGGAGGGGTTTAAGGGATGGGTGGATGAGATCCTCAGGGACAGGGTTTAGTGAGGGCACGGGAACGGTTGCACTCGCTGATCTCAAAGGCCTTTTCCAACCAGCTGGTTCTGAGTGGGGGACACGGGTGGATCCCGTGGAGCTCCGTTTCCTCCCTCTGGCAGCGTGGTTGACCCCCTGGCGCTGCTCCCCTCTCCAGGTGCCCCCTCACCGGGGCGCTGGCGACGGCGTGCGGCGACGATGCCATCCGCGTGTTCGAGGAGAGCGCGTCCTCGGACCCGCGGCAGCCGACCTTCAGCCTGGTGGCCCACGTGCCCCGGGCACACTCCCAGGATGTCAACTGTGTGGCCTGGAACCCGCGGGAGCCGGGCTTGTTGGCCTCCTGCAGCGACGACGGCGAGATCGCCTTCTGGAAGTACCAGCGCCCCGAGGGCTGCTGAGAGCTCCAGGGCCCCTTTTTTTGGTGTCCCCGTGCCACCACCGGGACCCCCTCCGGGGTTGCCACCGGCGTGCAGCCCCCCTGCCAAGCGAGGAGAGTGGGGCAGGGAAGGTGCTGACCAACCTCCTCTGCCCCACAAGGTGGACTTCAGTGTCCAGGGCTTGTGTCGACCTCCCTAGGAATGCACACCAGATCCAGCGGAGGGAGATGGGGCAGGATTTGTGCCCCCTCTTCCTGCCCCACGCTTAATAAATCCACGTTCTCCTGGCCAAAGCCTCCAGGCTCCTCCTTTTGGGGGCTTCACCCATGTCCCGGCGCCTTCAGGGGGAGCAGAACGGGGTGTGGCAGCTCCTGGGGAGCTGGAGGGGGAGCCTGGGAGGAGAAGCCCCCCAGGAGCTGGTTTTGACCATCACAGAATCTGTTTTATGCCTCTAGAGCTGGTTTTGAGCCTCATTGAATTGGTTTACTTTACCCTGGAGCTGGTTTTGAGCCTCACAGGGATGGTTTGTGCCTCCTACCACCTTCTGTGTTCCCACCCCCTGTGAAACACCTCCCAAAGGGAAGTGTTCAGCTCTGTCAGCACCATCATAAACAGCTACTAAGCTACCTCTGCCTTAATTAGTTCTGCTAACAAGGTTGTCTGAGCCCCACAGGGAAGGCACAGGTGGGTTGGGGACACCTGGGGGTCGTGCCAGTCTCCTCCTCCCCTTTTCCACCCCCTGACCCAGCAGTGCAGAGGGCAAGATGAGGCTCCAGGTTTATTCCTGCACATGGCTCCTGTCTAAAAAACACTGTACAACACCTCAACACCTTAGAAAAAGGGGGAATGCACAAGGGTCACGCCAAGGGGGGCAACACAAGCAGCTGGGGTTTGGTGGCTCAACTACAGGGAATCGTGGCCGGGCCGCCCGGCCCCGCGTCACTCGGAATCGCTGTCACTTTCGGCCTCCTTCACGTCCACACTGAACTTGTACTCCTGGTCACAGCCCATGTAGGCGTCGCTCATGAAGTACAAGGTGTAGTTGTGTGTCCCCGTGGCCGGGGCCACGAAATCCAGCTTCACCTGCACAGCAAGAACCCTGGAATCAGGGAATGGCCTGGGGTGGAAGGGACCTCAAAGCCCATCCAGTTCCACGGGCAGGGACACCTCCCACTGGATCAGGGGGCTCCAAGCCCCATCCAACCTGGCCTTGAACACCTCCAGGGATGGGGCAGCCACCACTGCTCTGGGCAACCTGGGCCAGGGCCTCCCCACCCTCACAGCAAAACATTTCTACCCAAGATCTCATCTCAATCTCCCCTCTTGCAGCTCAAAACCCTTCCCCCCCATCCTATCCCTGCCCTCCCTCATCAAGAGCCCCTCCCCAGCTTTCCTGGAGCCCCGTTCAATCCTGGAAGGCTGCTCTAAGGTCTCCCCAGAGCCTTCTCCTCTCCAGGCTGAACAACCCCAACTCTCTCAGCCTGTCCTCGTACAGGAGGTTCTCCAGCCCTTGGATCATCTCCGTGGCCTCCTCTGCACTTGCTCCAACAGTTCCATCTCCTTCTTATGTTGGGGATTCCAGAACTGGCCCCAGGGCTCCAGATGGGATCTCCCCAGAGTGAAGCAGAGGTGCAGAATCCCCTCCCTCACCCTCTGGTCCCACTCTTTGGGTGCAGCCGAGGACACGGGGGGTTTCTGGGCTGGGAGCACATGTTGCAGCTCATCTCAAGCTTCTCCTCTCTCAGCACCCCCAAAGAAGAGTCACAGGCAGGGAGACTGAGCACATGCCCAGCTCACCCAAACCACATCCATTTGGGTTCTGGCCACAGCCCTGCCCAGTCCCACTCACCTTGGCCTTCTGCTGCAACGTCAGCCGCTTGATGGAGATGAGGCTGTTGGATTTGGAGTCGCCGATCACCACCCACCAACCCTCCTCGCGTTTCTGCCAGAGAGGAAAGAGTTAATGGGCTGGGGGCAGTGGGGGACAATTCCCTCTCAACTTCTGCCACCCTGGTCTCAAGAGATTTGAATCACAGAACTATTTGGTTGGCAAAGACCTCTGAGATCATTCAGTCCAACCGTTCCTGTTCCCTTACTCAACCCAGTCCCTAAGAAACTCATCCACCCATCCTTTAAACACCCCCAGGGATGGAGACTCCACCCCCTCCCTGGGCAGCCTCTGCCAGGGCCTGAGAACCCTTTCAGTAAAGAAATCTTTCCCAATATCCAATCTGACCCTGCCCTGGTGCAACTTGAGGCCATTTCCTCTGGTCCCATCACCGGTCACTTGGGAGCAGAGCCCAGCACCCACCTCCCCACAGCCTCCTTTCAGGCAGTTGCAGACAGGGATGAGGTCTCCCCTCAGCCTCCTCTTCTCCAGGCTGAACAAGCCCAGGTCCCTCAGCCTCTCCTCTCAGCACTTGTTCTCCAGCCCCTTCCCCAGCTCCGCTCCCTTCTCTGGACGCGCTCCAGCCCCTCAAGGGCCTTCTTGGAGTGAGGGGCCCAGAACTGACCCCAGCACTCGAGGGGTGGCCTCCCCAGTGCCCAGGGCAGGGGCACAATCCCTGCCCTGCTCCTGCTGCCCACGCTGTGTCTGACACAGCCCAAGGTGCCATTGGCCCTCTTGGCCACCTGGGCCACTGCTGGCTCATGCTCAGCCCCTGCCAACCAACACCCCCAGCTCCTTCTCCCCCAGGCAGCTCTCCAGACACTCTGCCCCAAGCCTGGAGCTGCCTGGCCTTGGTGTGTCCCAAGGGCAGGACTCGGCCCTTGGCCTTGTTGACCCTCATCCCGTTGGTCTCAGCCCATGGATCCAGCCTGGCCAGATCCCTCTGCAGAGCCTCCCTTCCTTCCAGCAGATCCACACTCCCACCCAGCTTGGTGCCACCCCCAACCTTGCTCAGGGAGCACTCGATCCCTTCGCCCAGTTCGTTGACAAAGAGATTGAACAGGACTGGCCCTAACATCTGGCACCAACCTGGGGGAAAAGGGGAGCGATGACAGGCCCTGTGACCTCCTCTTCACGCTCCAACTGCACCAGCACCACCACGGGACCACCACTGCGTGGAGAGAGTGGAGACCGCGCGTCAGGGCATCGCCCTGGAGCCACCAGGGCACAGAAGGGAGCAGCACAGTGCCAAGGGGGCCACCACAGTGCCAAAAGGGGCCATCACAGCGCCAAGAGGGGCCACCACAGTGCCAGAGGGGGTTGGCACAGCTCCGAGGGGCCATGGCACCCCTCCCCACCTCACCTGCGGATGCTCTCCTTCTCCACCACCTCATAGGAGAGCTCGATGTTGGGGTAGCGGTTACAGAACCGAGCGACGTCGGCGATCTGGGCATCTGAGAGCTGCAGCAGAGCGTTCCTGTCCTCATCCTCCATCTCCATGATGTCAAAAACGCTCTCAACCCCCTGCAAGAAGTAGTTTTCACAGCCTTACACTCACCCATGGCTCCTGGGTGAGCGAGAGCCAGGGTCACAGCTCCCCACTCCCAGCTTTATACCTTGTCCGTGCAGCGCTTGATGTGCTCGGAGGTGAAGTGGGGCAGCTGCTTGAGGTAGGAATCCTTGGACCACATGGCTTGGGTCACCATCTGCGCCAGCTCCATGGCGGCCAGCGCGGGGCTGAGCCACCCATTGCTGGACAGGACGTCCACGCAGGCCTGGATCAGCCGGATCGCCTGGATGGGGAGGGATGGGGAGAGGTCAGAGGGAGGGACACGACCCAGGGGGTGTCCAGGAGGTGAGCAGGGTCCCACCCACCCCGTCAGACCTTGCTGAGGATCTCCTCGGTGTCCGATTGCAGTTCGGCGCTCAGCTGCATGCGCGACAGGTGAGCCTGCAGCAGGAGGTTGGTCTTGACGTGGGGATCGTTGAACTTGGGGTTGGTCAGCTTGTGGGGAACCTTTTGGGACAGCTACAGGGAGAAATGATCATGGAATCATGGAATCATCTGGTTGGAAAAGATCTCTGAGATCATCGAGTCCAACCGTTCCTGTCCCCTTACTGAACCCTGTCCTTGAGGAACTCATCCATCCATCCTTTAAACACCTCCAGGGATGGGGACTCCACCCCCTCCCTGGGCAGCCTCTGCCAGGGCCTGAGAACCCTCTCAGTGAAGAAATTTTTCCCAATATCCAGTCTGAACCTGCCCTGGTGCAACTTGAGGCCATTTCCTCTGGTCCCATCACCGGTCACTTGGGAGCAGAGCCCAGCACCCACCTCCCCACAGCCTCCTTTCAGGCAGTTGCAGACAGGGATGAGGTCTCCCCTCAGCCTCCTCTTCTCCAGGCTGAACAAGCCCAGGTCCCTCAGCCTCTCCTCTCAGCACTTGTTCTCCAGCCCCTTCCCCAGCTCCGCTCCCTTCTCTGGACGCGCTCCAGCCCCTCCAGGGCCTTCTTGGAGTGAGGGGCCCAGAACTGACCCCAGCACTCGAGGGGTGGCCTCCCCAGTGCCCAGGGCAGGGGCACAATCCCTGCCCTGCTCCTGCTGCCCACGCTGTGTCTGACACAGCCCAAGGTGCCATTGGCCCTCTTGGCCACCTGGGCCACTGCTGGCTCATGCTCAGCCCCTGCCAACCAACACCCCCAGCTCCTTCTCCCCCAGGCAGCTCTCCAGACACTCTGCCCCAAGCCTGGAGCTGCCTGGCCTTGGGGTGTCCCAAGGGCAGGACTCGGCCCTTGGCCTTGTTGACCCTCATCCCATTGGTCTCAGCCCGTGGATCCAGCCTGCCCAGATCCATGAATCCTTCAGTCCATAACCAGGGGCACCTTCCTTCCCCTGACGTCCCTTCTTGTCCCCAGACCCCCTGTGCCACCCCTCACCTGCCGCAGCAAATTGTCCTCGTGGTGCCTGATGGGAATGTTCTCGTACTCGGCGGCGTTGGAGATGATTTCAATCAGCCCTCTCACCTTGGTCTTGGCGTTGAGGGACATGCTGAAGAGCTCTGGGGAAGGTTCAGAGATGGAGAGGTCAGGGAAAACCAGACAGCATTAAACCCCACGGTGGAAGAGAAGGCTTCAAGTAGGCAACACCCAACCTCGTGCTGAAGGTGGGGGTTTTACACCTCTGAGCAAGCTCACGGCACCTTCTCTCCCCAAGGAGGAGGGATGGGGCAGAGAGGAGGAGAGGGAGTGCGTGGGCACCATCCCTGCCCCTGGAGATGCCCTCACCAATGGTGGTGTAGTTGATGTAGTAGTAGGCAGCGATCATGCCCAGGTTGAGGGGTGCCACGTCCATCTCGTCCTCGATGCTGATGCATTTGGACTGCTCCAGGTCACTGAGGGTCTGTTCCACCAGCTCGGAGAGGTGATCTGAGAGGTGCCTGTGGGACACACCTGTGGGGCACAGCGGGGTTGTTGTGGGGTCTCAAGTGCCCAGGATGGAAAAAAGGTGCTCTTGGGAAAGCAGAGCCCACAATCAGAGGAACTTCTGTGGCAAAAAGTGAGTCCCCTCTACCTCCCTGAGCCTTAAAGGTTTGGTGGCTTGAAAGCTTTCTCTGTGGGCCAGAATATCTTTGATACTCATTTTGATATTTGATTTTCATCTGAGAGAGTTGGGGTTGTTCAGCCTGGAGAGGAGAAGGCTCTGGGGAGACCTTAGAGCAGCCTCCCAGGACTGAAAGGGGCTCCAGGAAAGCTGGGGAGGGGCTCTTGATGAGGGAGGGCAGGGATAGGATGGGGGGGAAGGGTTTTGAGATGAAAGAGGGGAGATTGAGATGAGATCTTGGGAAGAAATTCTTCAGGATGAGGGTGGGGAGGCCCTGGCCCAGGTTCCCCAGAGCAGTGGTGGCTGCCCCATCCCTGGAGGTGTTCAAGGCCAGGTTGGATGAGGCTTGGAGCCCCCTGATCCAGTGGGAGGTGTCCCTGCCCATGGCAGGGGGGTGAAACTGGATGGGCTTTGAGGTCCCTTCCATGGTTCTGTGACCCTCCAAGCCCTCTGCTCACCTTGCAGGTTGTAGTAGTTTGGATTCTGCGTCATCCTGCGATACAGGAACGTCCAGGTGAGATAATCCACTGCATCCTGCTTGTTTTCAATGGTCTTGGTGACAATCTCTGCGTTGAAGTGGTCGTGCATGCAGTGGTCCAGGTGTGACTCCACCGGCAGGGGCTCGTAGAGGAACTTCTTGAAGAAATCCTACAGCCAGGCAGGAATGGGAAGGGTTAAACAAACCCCAGCACCTCCAAAATCCTGGAGCAGGGCTCCGAGCGAGGGTTATGTGTCAGCTAGGAGGAGAATTCCAGGCCTGGCTCTTCACCCACCTTCTTGGATCCCTGGCACATGATGACACAACGTCCCTCGTCGTCCTGCAGCGGGCGATTCGCGTGGCCCACCATCTGCAGGACATCATAGATGGGGTAATCCACGTACCTGGGACACAGAGAGAGAGTCAACAACTCCATGGAAAGCCACCACCATCCTCCAGGAACTCCCAGCACGGACAGGGATGAAGCCCCTTGGGATCAGGATGTCACTCCCTCGCTCTCGGTGCCAGCCTGAACTCAGGTGGCCGGCAAAGAAGCCACCGGTGGTCCTGGAGGACACTCACGCGTGGATTTTGCCGTTGTAGTACTGTGTGTCCATGATGATCACCAGGTGAGCAGAGATGCTCATCCCCCAGCAGAGGCTGCGGGAGGCCACCATCACCTGCACCGCACCTGAAAGGGACAGGGGGAGAGCAGTCAGAGCACCCCTCCAGGACACAGGAATCGGGGTGAGGAGAAAGGTCTGGGGGTGCTGCGCTCGGACAGAGGGGTCTCAGCACAAAGGGAGGTCCAGGAGAACATTCCAGAGAGGTTGGAAGGGTCTGGACAAGTTGTGTCAGCCCTCGATATCAATACAAGATGGGGGTGATGTGATTGGGAGCAGCCCAGGGGAGAAGGGCTTGGGGTGCTGGGGGAGGAGAAGCTCCACATGAGCTGCACTGTGTGCTCCCAGCCCAGAAACCCCCCATGTCCTGGGCTGCACCCAAAGAGTGGGACCAGAGGTGAAGGAGGGGATTCTGCCCCTCTGCTCCGCTCTGGGGAGACCCCACCTGGAGCCCTGTGTCCAGTTCTGGAATCCCCAACATAACAAGGAGATGGAGCTGTTGGAGGGAGTCCAGAGGAGGCCACGGAGATGATCCAAGGGATGGAGAACCTCCTGTATGAGGACAGGCTGAGAGAGTTGGGGTTGTTCAGCGTGGAGAGGAGAAGGCTCCAGGGAGACCTTAGAGCAGCCTCCCAGGACTGAAAGGGGCTGCAGGAAAGCTGGGGAAGGAATTTTTCCAAGGGCCTGGAGTGATGGGACACCAGGGGGGAATGGTTTTACATTGGAAGGGGGGAAATTCAGATTGGACATTGGGAAGAAATTCTTCAGGACGAGGATGGGGAGGCCCTGGCCCAGGTTGCCCAGAGCAGTGGTGGCTGCCCCATCCCTGGAGGAGGAGCAGGCACTGAGCTCTTCTCTCTGGACCCAAGGGAATGGCAGGAAGGTGCCAAGGGATGGTTAGGCTGGACATCAGGAAAAGGTTCTTCCCCCAGAGGGTGGTGGAGCACTGGAACAGCTCCCCAGGGAAGCAGTCACAGCCTGACAATATTCCAGAAGCATTTGGCCAAGGCCCTCAGCCCCACGGGGTGAGTGTTGGGGTGTCCTGTGCAGGGACAGGAGTTGGACTGGATGATCCTTGTGGGTCCCTTCCAGCTCAGGGCATTCTGTGATGTTTAAGATCACAGACTCCTCGGACCAGCGAGGCAGAGAAGTGACAGGAGGCCCGAGCAAGCTGTTGTCTCCAGCCCAAAGGCCGTGGGCACTGCCAGGCTCTGAGGAGAAGGGTTTATGGGCAGAGAAAGTGGTGCAGTCCCATCCCACCACACTCACCAGAGCTGAAAAGCTGCTCCACCACTCGGCGTTCCACGGCTGTCAGGCCCTCGTGCAGGTAACCCACCCCATTCACCAGCGTCTCCTTCAGAGTGGGGTCGTTCAGCTTGTCCAGGTAAGGGACCAGGTCCTTCTCAGCACAGTGCAGGAACCTGCAGAGAGGGGGAGCAAAGGGAGGGGGAGTAAAGGGAGGAGGGGGGAAGCAAAAAAGGGGGGGGGGGGCAGAAAAAGACAGAGGAGCAAAAAAGAGAGAGGAGGGAGCGAAAAGGACAGGGGGGAGCAAATAGAGAGAGGGGAGCAAATAGAGGGGGGGCAAAAAAGAGGGGGGGGCAAAAAAGAGAGAGGGGGCAAAAAAGAGAAGGGGGCAAAAAAGAGAGGGGGCAAAAAAGAGAAGGGGGCAAAAAAGAGAGGGGGGGCAAAAAAGAGAGGGGGCAAAAAAGAGAGGGGGCAAAAAAGAGAGGGGGCAAAAAAGAGAGAGGGGCAAAAAAGAGAGGGGGGGAGCAAAAAAGAGAGGGGGGAGCAAAAAAGAGAGGGGGGAGCAAAAAAGAGAGGGGGGCAAAAAAGAGAGAGGGGGCAAAAAAGAGAGAGGGGGCAAAAAAGAGAGAGGGGGAAGCAATAAAGAGGCAGGGAGCAAAATAGGTGAGAGCAAAAGAGAGAGGGGGGAGCAAAAGAGAGAGGGGGAGCAAAAGAGAGAGGGGGAGCAAAAGAGAGAGGGGGAGCAAAAGAGAGAGGGGGAGCAAAAGAGAGAGGGGGAGCAAAATAGAGAGAGGGGAGCAAAATAGAGAGGGGGGAGCAAAATAGAGAGGGGGGAGCAAAAGAGAGGGGGGAGCAAAATAGAGAGGGGGGAGCAATAAAGGGGGGAGCAAAATAGAGAGGTGAGAGTAAAAAAGAGAGGGAGAACAAAATAGAGGGGCAAAAAAGGGGGGGGAGAAAAAAGAGAGGGGGGAGCAATAAAGAGAGGGGGCAAACAAGAGAGGGGGGGCAAAGAGAAGGAAGAGTAGAGAGAGAGGAAAGAGCAGAGAGAGGGGGGAGCAAAGGGACCCCTGCCAGGCCCAGCAAGCCTGCCCCCCGCCTCGACACCACCAGCAATACCCAACGAGACCATTGCCCACCACCAGTTGTCCCTCAGCCCAGCAAAACAGCCCCAAACCCTCATCCCTGCCCCTGCCCCGCTCACAGAGGAGGGGACGGGGTCTGCAGCAGCCTCACCTCTGCCTCTGGATGTCGGAGGCGCACGTGGTGAGGATGTTGATGGCCGTGAGCCGCGTCTGCTTGCGGGACGGGACGAAGACGATGACCGGCTTCTTGGGGGAGTGCTTCATGATGGCGTGGTAGACGGGCTTGGCCATGGAGAGCAGGCGGGTCTGCGTGTGGCTGATGTTGAAGCCCTGCAGGAAGGAGAGGAGCAGGTGGGTGAAGCCATCTGGAGCCTCAGAAGAAGGGGAAAAAGGAGGAAGAAAAGGAGACGAGGGCGGCCCAAACCCCACACCTGGATGTGCAGCTCCAAGGGCACAGGGCGAACGTTGGGGTGGAAGTTGAAGGTGGAGGTGGCGCTGCAACCCAACCAGTGAGCCACGTCCTTGGCGTTGGACAGGGAGGAGCTGAGGGCCACGATGCGGATGGGTCGCTCGATTTGGGAGGAGATGTAGCGCATGCGGGAGCAGATGACCTCCAGCACGGGCTGCAGGGGGGACAGCAGAGGCTGTAGCACAAACAGCAGGGGAAGGCCAAGCCCAACGCACCACGGCCACCACTCCCGGTTGAGCTCCGGTCACTCCAGCCCAAACTCACCCACGGAGACCCCAGGGGATGCCAACCATTCCATCACAGGATCATGTAATGGGTTGGGTTGGAAGGGACCTCAAACCCATCCAGTTCCACGGGCAGGGACACCTCCCACTGGATCAGGGGGCTCCAAGCCCCATCCAGCCTGGCCTTGAACACCTCCAGGGATGGGGCAGCCACCACTGCTCTGGGAAACCTGGGCCAGGGCCTCCCCACCCTCACAGAAAAACATTTCTCCACAAGATCTCACCTCAGTCTCCCCTCTTTCAGCTCAAAACTGTTCCCCTCATCCCATCACTGATCAAGAGCCCCTCCCCAGCTTTCCTGGAGCCCCTTTCAGTCCTGGGAGGCTGCTCTAAGGTCTCCCCAGAGCCTTCTCTCAGGGTTGAACAACCCCAACTCTCTCAGCCTCTCCTCATACAGGAGGTTCTCCAGCCCTTGGATCATCTCCGTGGCCTCCTCTGGACTCGCTCCAACAGCTCCAGGTCCTTCCTGTGCTGAGGACTCCAAAAGTGGACACAAGGCTCCAGGTAACGGAGTCCCACGGTCCTCCTATCCCAGCCCACCCTTGGGGCAACTCCCAGCAGGAGTGAGGAACCATCCACCCCAAAGACCAACAGGATGGTGGACGTCAGTGATCAGCAGAGCCCTCCTCTCCTCCCAGACGCACCCCGTTTTCGCCCCCAATGAGATGCACTTCATCCACGATGAAGAGGTTGACGTTCTGGACGTTCTTGCGCTGCTTCCAGCGGCGCGAGAGGATGTCCCATTTCTCAGGGGTGCTGATGATGATGTTCCCTTTGCCCAGCAACTTGAGGTCGGTGCTGGTTTCCCCCGTCAGCAGAACCACTTTCTTATTGAGACGCTCCTGGAACTTCTCGTACCAGTCCATGAAGACCTGTGAAAAACACGAGGGGTGGTGTTGTCAACCCCAAATGAGAGCAAGTCCAACCCAAACCCCCCGGAGAGACATAAACGAGGTCGGCAGAGCGAGGGTCCCTCAAGACACCACAATGAATCAACCAGCTCTGGAGTCATCCCGAGGGATGAGACAGCGGAGAAGGGACGAGGAAAAGTGAAATATGGGATGAGGAAGCCAATCTAAGCCGAGGTAAGGCTCCCGTTGTCCTCGGGAGGCCGGGCTCACCTGCTCTGCCAGGGCCTCCATGGGGGTGATGTACACGCAGCGACCCTCCGAGTTCTGCAGCAACATGCGCAGGATGGCAAACTCGGCACAGATGGTCTTTCCACTTCCCGTGGGGGCACCCACGAAGACGTTGTCGTCGCTGTTATAAACCGTGTTGAACACTGGGGAGAGGGGGACAGCACAGAAGAGAGCAGGTCAGGCCAAACGAGGGGATGGAGTGCACCCTGAGAGCAAGTTTGGGGGTGAAACCAAGCTGGGTGGGAGTGTGGATGTGCTGGAAGGAAGGGAGGCTCTGCAGAGGGATCTGGCCAGGCTGGATCCATGGGCTGAGACCAACGGGATGAGGGTCAACAAGGCCAAGGGCCGAGTCCTGCCCTTGGGACACACCAAGGCCAGGCAGCTCCAGGCTTGGGGCAGAGTGTCTGGAGAGCTGCCTGGGGGAGAAGGAGCTGGGGGTGTTGGTTGGCAGGGGCTGAGCATGAGCCAGCAGTGGCCCAGGTGGCCAAGAGGGCCAATGGCACCTTGGGCTGTGTCAGACACAGCGTGGGCAGCAGGAGCAGGGCAGGGATTGTGCCCCTGCCCTGGGCACTGGGGAGGCCACCCCTGGAGTGCTGGGGTCAGTTCTGGGCCCCTCACTCCAAGAAGGCCCTTGAGGGGCTGGAGCGCGTCCAGAGAAGGGAGCGGAGCTGGGGAAGGGGCTGGAGAACAAGTGCTGAGAGGAGAGGCTGAGGGACCTGGGCTTGTTCAGCCTGGAGAAGAGGAGGCTGAGGGGAGACCTCATCCCTGTCTGCAACTGCCTGAAAGGAGGCTGTGGGGAGGTGGGTGCTGGGCTCTGCTCCCAAGTGACCGGTGATGGGACCAGAGGAAATGGCCTCAAGTTGCACCAGGGCAGGGTCAGATTGGATATTGGGAAGGATTTCTTTACCAAAAGGGTTCTCAGGCCCTGGCAGAGGCTGCCCAGGGAGGGGGGGGAGTCCCCATCCATGGAGGGGTTTAAAAAAAGGACAGGTGAGTTTTTGAAGGACAGGGTTTCACGGATGATGGGTGCGGTTGGACTCGATGATCTCAAAAGTCTTTTCCAACTGGAAGATTCTCTGATTCTATGAAACCTCCATGGGTTTTCAATCAAAGATCTAAAATGGGCAGGGAAAACAGAGCCAGGACCCATCCCTGCACATGGAGGAGCTACAGAGAAGAGTTTTAGCCTTGGATCCGCTGAGGAAAACTGGTTCTTGGCCACCACAGCAGGCTGTAAGGAGGATTTCACCATGGAATGGGGCAGTTTTGGTTCGCTCACAACCCCAAGCGGAGCAGATGGAGGAGCCTGGTGCCAGCTGGCTCCGTGAACCTCAGCCGTGGAGGGAGCACAGCCACAGCTTCCAAGAGCAAAGCTGCTGCTGCCAGACAGTCCCGGGCTGGCTGCTCGGTGTACTTGAGGGATATCATAGAATCATGGAATGGGTGGGTCAGAAAGGACCTTAAAACCCATCCAGTTCAAACCCGCCATGGGCAGGGACACCTCCCACTGGATCAGGGGGCTCCAAGCCCCATCCAACCTGGCCTTGAACACCTCCAGGGATGGGGCAGCCACCACTGCTCTGGGCAACCTGGGCCAGGGTCTCCCCACCCTCATCCTGAAGAATTTCTTCCTAAGATCTCATCTAAATCTTCCCCCTTCCAATTTAAAGCTGTTCCCCCTCATCCTGTCACTCCAAGTCCTTGGAAAAAGCCCCTCCCCAGCTTTCCTGGAGCCCCTTTCAGTCCTGGGAGCCTGCTCTGAGCTCTCCCCAAAGCCTTCTCCTCTCCAGGCTGAACAACCTCAACTCTCTCAAATCAAAACCAAATATCAAAACCAATATCAAGGATATTGTGGCCCACTGAGAAAGATTTTAAGCCACCAAACCTCTGAGGCTCAGGAAGGTAGAGAGGACTCAGCGTTTGCTACAGACACTCCTCATATGATGTGAATACACCCCAAAAACCCAAAGCTACAGCACCAAGAGGGCTGGGGCTCGCTGTCTGCAGGAGAAGAGCAGGAGTGACACCCACCCTGAGTCTGGATGGGGTTGAAGAAAGGGAACTTGTCCTGGTAGAGGCTCTCGAAGGCGCTGTTCCGCAGAGCCGACACAGGCAGGGGCTGCAGATCCAGCAGCTCGGTGGGAGGAGGATACTTCTCAGGGAGGATCAGGTGGCGGAAGGACACGGGCAGCTGGGTCTCACAGGCTGTCAGACACAAGAAAAGCCACTTTCATCTCCAAAAGCATCCAAATACGTTTCCTCCCTGAGCTCCCCTGGGATTCCCCAGCCCTGCTGTCAGTTGGATGTCAGAAATCACAGCGCTAGGAGAGGGAATGGACCCCCTGGGAGCACAGGGAGAAGCCAGGTGGTGGCTCCTGGAGGGATGAGACTCACAGAGCCAGCGGTCAGAGACCACGCGGATGAAGTACTGCGGGGGCAGCGGCTCGAAGACGGGCACGAAGAAGGTGACCAGGTGCTCGTCCTGGGCGTACTTGGCTTTCAGCAGGAAGTACTCGTGGTGCAGGATCACCTCACTGTCCACATCCTCCACCAGGATCCAGAAAGCTTCGGATGAACCATGTACCTGGGGCAAGGGGAGCCGTTACCTTCCGATCACGCTCCGGATCCGCTCAATTCCACATCTCCAGGAGCTGAACACCAGCCCTGCCACAGCAATCGTGCCCCAGAAGTGCCCTCCCTCCCAGTTTAACCATTGATATCCAGCTGCACAGCTCACCTTCTCATCCCACTGGAAGTCAGGGGCGATGGTGAGCTCGACTTTCAGGGTGGAGCGGGTAATAGGCTGCAGGTGGACCGAGAGCTCCAGCTTGGGAAACAGATGAACATATTTGTGGATGGTCTTGCCCATCTTGGGCATTCGGATCAGTTCTCCTGCAATAAAAAGGTGCTGCCGTCAGGACAGACAGACAAGAGGGTGACAGACAGCTCCAAACACCCAACATGTTCAGCGTGGGTGATCCAGATCCAGCCTCTGCCCTCCTCAGGCTGTACCAGTTCTGCCCCTTCAACCACAGTAAGAAGCCCCTCAGTTTCACAGAGTCAGGTTAGAAGAGATCTTTAAGATCATCGAGTCCAACCGTAAACCCAGCACTGCCAACTCCACCACCAAACCGTGGCCCTAAGCACCACATCCACATGGCTTTCCATAGAATCTCCTGGTTGGAAAACACCTCTGAGATTGAGTCCAACCGTTCCTGTCCCCTTACTGAACCCTGTCCTTGAGGAACTCATCCACCCGTCCTTTAAACACCTCCAGGGATGGGGACTCCACCCCCTCCCTGGGCAGCCTCTGCCAGGGCCTGAGACGCCTTTTGGTAAAGAAATCCTTCCCAATATCCAATCTGACCCTGCCCTGGTGCAACTTGAGGCCATTTCCCCTCGTCCTAACCTTTGTTACTTGGGAGCAGAGCCCAGCACCCACCTCCCCACAGCCTCCTTTCAGGCAGTTGCAGACAGGGATGAGGTCTCCCCTCAGCCTCCTCTTCTCCAGGCTGAACAAGCCCAGGTCCCTCAGCCTCTCCTCTCAGCACTTGTTCTCCAGCCCCTTCCCCAGCTCCGCTCCCTTCTCTGGACGCGCTCCAGCCCCTCAAGGGCCTTCTTGGAGTGAGGGGCCCAGAACTGACCCCAGCACTCCAGGGGTGGCCTCCCCAGTGCCCAGGGCAGGGGCACAATCCCTGCCCTGCTCCTGCTGCCCACGCTGTGTCTGACACAGCCCAAGGTGCCATTGGCCCTCTTGGCCACCTGGGCCACTGCTGGCTCATGCTCAGCCCCTGCCAACCAACACCCCCAGCTCCTTCTCCCCCAGGCAGCTCTCCAGACACTCTGCCCCAAGCCTGGAGCTGCCTGGCCTTGGTGTGTCCCAAGGGCAGGACTCGGCCCTTGGCCTTGTTGACCCTCATCCTGTTGGTCTCAGCCCATGGATCCAGCCTGGCCAGATCCCTCTGCAGAGCCTCCCTTCCTTCCAGCACATCCACACTCCCACCCAGCTTGGTGCCATCCCCAACCTTTCTCAGCGTTCACTCAATCCCCTCATCCAGATCATTGATACAGATATTGATCAGGACTGGCCCCAGCACTGAGCCCTGGAGATGCCACTCGTGACCCCTCCAGGATGGCAGAGGTGACCGAGGGGCTGGGGCCCTCTCCCAGCCATCCCTCGGTGTCTCTCCGTACCTATCTCGTTGTGGTTCAGGTCATAGAGCCGCTCGAACGGGAAGTTCTTCTTCTCAATTTTCTTCACCACTTCCTCAGGCAGCTTCTTGAACTGGCGCAGGGGGCACATGGACTGCCACCTGCAAGGACACCAACGCCCTGAGAAGCCACAGAGACGAAGCCTTCAGAGCCCCAAGGTCCCCGACGCTACGTGAAGACCAGCCCTTGGCCAAACGCACGCGGCACGAGCGCTCTCCCCTCCCCCAAAACACCACAGCTGAAGGACCTCATCCCACCAGGAAACACCTCCAAGATCTCACTTACATCCTCTTGTCAATCATCTTGCAGAGGTTGAGGGTCTTGTCGGTGAGCTGGGCCCAGCCGCGGTTGAGGACGATCTCGAAGATGGCTCGCATGAGCCGCCCCGCAGACTGGGGGAGCGGAGAGCACCAACTCAGAGCTCACTTGCCACCAGCAATCCCACTTTTCCTCCCTTCTACCCATTTTCCTGCCCAGGTCACGTGGTGACAGAACAGTTCCAGTTGGAATGCACCCAACTAAGGACCATCCGGTCCAACCGCCTGCCAAGGTGCCCCCTCGGGTTGCTCTGAGCTGTGCCCAGGGTTTCCAGGGTACCCACAGCTTCTCTGGGCAACCAGATCCCAAGTCTCACCACCCCGACTGTGAAATATCCAGCCTAAATCTCCCCTTTTTCAGCTTCAAACCATTACCCCTTGCCCCATCTCCACCTTGGTTCTTTCTCTTTTTAACTACTAAAAGTGCTTCCAGGTCCTTCATCCCAAGCACCTACAGGTGGAGCCAGAACTTGATTCCCAGCCTTGGGAATTTGGCCTTTGTGGTAGAAGAATAAGGCTCTGCTGTAGTTCTCTAGTGCTGAATTATTTGATGACAATTTGGAGACTCCAGTGATTTAATTTCCATCCTGACAGGGGTCAAACCTCTGACCACCCACAGTTCTGGTTTTTCAAAGCCACTCATCACCACAAACTGGATTTCTCAGGTGCAAAGAGCTGTCTGAGACTCAGGTGTGGCTGGACTGCTGTGGGAAGAGAGGCCCCAGGTTTGTTTTCTCCCTTACCTGGGTAACGTACACCATGTCTGCCATGAGAGCAAACCCTTCCAGCTTCAGCTGGGAGATGAAGGCCTGCAGGAGGACGTTGATCTGGGGAAGAGGAACAGAGAGGGTCTCACCCTCAGCACCAGCATCTGATCCCAGTAGGAGGACAGAAGCAATGGGAAGGGATTGACTGAAGGACTGCACCCAACCAGAGACAAGAAGCACCTGTAGCTTTCTCCCAGCACCTCCAACACAGTCCAGGATGTCCCACAGAGGGAAGAGAACAGAAATTCCTCCCCTAGGGGAGGGCATTTACTACCACAGCTCTTTCCCAAGGACGACTGTGCCAGGCAGAGAAGTCCCCTCAAGGGGGCAGGCAGGGCTCACCTTGGCACTGGGCTCCTCTATGCTCTCCTTCACCGGGATGGGAACCCTCTCCAGCAACTTCTGAAGCTCGAGCTTCTCCTCCTGCAGAGAACCAAGGCAGGAGAGATGAGAATGGTCCTCAGAGGACAAGCCCTGCTTCTCCCCCTGCAGCACCTCCAGGCTGTCTCCCTCAGGATGGGTATCCGGCTCCGTACCTCCCTCACGGTGATGTTCCTGAACTCCGAGGAGAGCGAGAAGACCCTGAAGAGCTCGATTTCACTCAGGGTGGGTTTCAGGAGCTGGTTGTAAGTTTGCATGGTCTCATTGGTGATGTAGTAGTGGCTGGCGATGCGGCCCAGCTCTGTCACCTGCCACAAGGACAACAACAGGCAGGGTGAAGCAGCACAAAGACACTGATGGCACAGAGAGAAGATGCTGAGGAGGAACCTGGCTGCAGCAGGGGAAGCATCTCCAAACTCTCAGGCTACCAACCACCCAGGAAAGGTGCTGGCACACAACTGCACCCATCACAGCCTCCCCTTTCTCATCTCGCTGCCTTCGAAGCAACGAAAAGGCAAAAGGAGTGGGAATTTGCTTTGGACAGGGACAGACTGAGGGTCAGGTCCCACATCTGTGCTCTCTGCGCCTGCAAACACCTCCCTGGAATCGCAGATGGGCACAACAGTGATGCAGCATTCCCTGGGATCTGTGGAATGATTTGAGTCGGAAGGGACCCACAAGGATCATCCAAGTCCAACTGCTGTCCCTGCACAGGACACCCCAACATTCACCCCGTGGGGCTGAGGGTGTTGGTCAAATGCTTCTGGAATATTGTCAGGCTGTGACTGCTTCCCTGGGGAGCTGTTCCAGGGCTCCACCACCCGCTGGGGGAAGAACCTCTTCCTAACACCCAATCTAACCCTCCCCTGGCACATCTTCCTGCCATTCCTTATCACAGGTCACCAGAGAGCAGAGCTCAGCCCCTGTTTCCCCTCCCTCCCTTGGCAGAAGGCAGGGAACAGCTCTGAGATCCCCTCTCAGCCTCCTCTTCTCCAGGCTGAACAGACCAAGGCACTTCAGCCTCTCTTCACACACTTCCCTTCCAGACCCTTCCCCACCTTTGTGCCCTCCTCTGGACTCTCTCCAGTAACTTTATGTCCTTTTTATCCCATGGTGCCCCAAACTGAATATAATATTGGAGGTTGGGCCTCCCCAGTGCAGAGCAGAGCGGGACAATCCCCTCCCTCTCCCGGCTGGCGATGCCGTGCTGGATGCCCCCCAGGACACGGTTGCCCCCTTGGCTGCCAGGGCTCACTGTTGGCTCACGGTCAACTTGGCATCAACCAGAACCCCCAGGTCCCTGTCTGCAGTCCTTTCACCCAGAGGATGCTCCTTTCCCAGCTCTGGTCACAGCACCTCTCCTGAGTCCTGTCTCACCTGGAAGTTCCCCGTCTTCTTGTCGTACTTCACCAGGTTGTTCTTGTCCAACATGAGGGCTGCAGTGTGAACCAGGTCGAGGCGGCGCTGGTCGAGCAGAGGATCCCCCTTCAGATCCTCGTGGGATATTCCGTAGAGCGTGGGGGAGCGCAGCATGCGGATGTACAGGTAGGTGTAGCCCAGCCAGTTCACAGCATCCTGAGGGAACATCACCACGTCACAGGAGCCAGGGAGACGTTGGGATCCTGGCATTCCCGACACCAGCACTGGGCAGGCAGAGCCCACACAGAACCAACAGGGCTTGGAAAAGCCCTCTCAGCTCACCCAGTCCAACCGTCAGCCCAACCCCGCCGTTCCTGCTCAACCCTGGCCTCAAAGTGCCACCTCTACACGTTCTTTGAACCCCTCCAGGGATGGAGACTCCACCACTCCCTGGGCAGCCTCTTCCAATGCTCCACCACTCTTTTAGTAAAGAAATCTTTCCTAATATCCCATCTAAACCTCCCCTGGTGCAACCTGAGGTCATTTCCTGATGAGCCAACATTAAGCTGAGCTTAGAATCCCAGCAGTGCCACAAAAAGCTCTTCTCCCAGAAAAACATTAGGGAATCAAAACCCAAACCACCCCACCCTCCACACACAGACTTTTCCCCAGTGTCCTCCTCCACGTGGACACTGCCCTGAATTGCAGAAGGTGCCTGAAACACCAGCCAGCCCCACAGGCTTCCAGTTCTCGTGGCTGCCCTTCCAGATCTCTTCAACATTTTGCTCCATGGCCACCAAAAGCTCCCACCCAATGACAACCTCTTTCCCCAACTCCAATCACTACCTGGCTTGTTCAGTTCCCACCAGCTCTCACCCTTTGGCTCCTCCCGTTCCCACCAGCTCTCACTCCTTGTCTCCTCCAACCCCCATCAGCTTCCTGGGTGCAACAAAGGGCACAGATATGTGGGGAAAGTCAAGGTTCTCACTCACCTTTGCATTCTGGACGTTGCCAAGCACAGCCTCTGCGTTCAGCATGTCCGGGAGCTTCGACACCATCTGGCTTTCGATGGGGAGCTGCTGGTTGAGCAGGGACAGGTAATACTGCAGCTCCCCGTGGGATGTGATGAGAATCCCCTCTCCTTTGGTATCGTATTGGGGCCTCCCAGCACGGCCCAGCATCTAAGAAAGAAGAAAGCGAGCTCAGCAAACCATAAAAGCTTTTAGCTTGGCAGTTTCTCCTTGCTGCCATGTCCTGGGGCTTTGCTGCCAGACTGCTCAGTCTGCTCTTAATCTGAGCTGGCAGGAGATGCACAGAAATATCTCTGGGTGAGATATTGGGAGAGGAATAAATTTCTCTGCTCTCCTACTGCTCTGTTTCTCCTCTGCCCTCACAGCAGGGCTGATCCCAGAACAGCTGAGACAGAAGAGATCAGGGAGCGACTGCAAAAGCAGACCCCAAATCTGCTTCAGCCTGGAAGGAAAAACCCTGCCCCAGGTCTTGGCAGCACCTTCTTTAGAACTTCACCTGCAGGATGTCCAGAGCACCCAGCTCGGTCCAGCGCCCCTTCTCGGGGCTGTACACCTGTGTCCCCTTGATGATGACGGTGTGAGCAGGGAGGTTGACACCCCAGGCCAGGGTGGCCGTGGAGACCAGAACCTGCAGGAGCAAAACAGCCATCAAAGCCAGGCAGAAGCCTCTTCCTAAGGAATAAAAGGGATCTGAAATGTTGCCACACACAAAGGGCACTGCAACTGCCACAAAAATGCAGAGGCAGAGCAGATAAACAGCGAGGTCTTTGCTCAGATTTCCCACCTCACTGCATTACCCTGAGAACATCCTTTGCCTTCCATCCATAACACAACCAGGAAAGTGCTTGGATGGGGTTTTGCTGAAGTGGAAACTGTGGAGGACAAATCTCTGGCTTTAAACACTCAGCTAGGCCTAGGGGAGAAGTTTTCCCTCTCTCTGCTCACAGCCACATGGTTTTAGTTTCTAATATTTACACAAAAATCAAGGCTGCCTTCGCCAGGCTCCAGGGTGGGGATTGGTTAAGCTTTGAGCCTCTTCATTTTGTCCAAAGGGTTACTGGAAAACATGGCTCAGGGGTTTGTTGGGAAGTATCTACCCCAAAGAAACGTGCAGCTGCTGCTGGGAAGTCAGGCTCACCTGAATGTGCTTGTCAGCAAAGAGATCCTCCACCAGCGTCCGGTCCACGCGCGTCATCCCCGCGTGGTGGATGGCGAAGCCGTAAGGAAGGAGATCCTTCAGCTCCAGGTTCTGCAGAAGGACACACAACCAGCTCTAGATTATCCACCCGAGCCAAGTGACAATTCTTATAAAGGCCTGGAGTGACAGGATGAGGGGGAACAGCTTTAAACTGGAAGGGGGAGATTTAGATTGGACATCGGGATGAAATTCTTCACGATGAGTGTGGGGAGGCCCTGGCCCAGGTTGCCCAGAGCAGTGGTGGCTGCTCCATCCCTGGAGGTGTTCAAGGCCAGGTTGGATGAGGCTTGGAGCCCCCTGATCCAGTGGGAGGTGTCCCTGCCCATGGCAGGGGGGTGGAACTGGATGGGATTTGAGGTCCCTTCCAACCCAACCCAGTGGAAGGTGGTGCCATCCTAGAGGATGCTGTGGAACGGCACCAAACAGCAGCACCTTGGCAGCTGCACTCGGGTCCTCGCTGGGTCCCACTGGTTACCTTGCACTGCTCAGCTTCAGTCCTCAGGACCTCAGTGGAGGCTGAGCCCTCCCTCAAGAAGAGGCCCAGTGTGTCCTTCTCCAGGCACATATCCCTGATGGCCCGGGCTGTCTTCCCTGTCTCCTTCCTGGAGTGTACAAAAACCAGCACCTGTTAAACAGGAGAGGAATCACTACGGCTGCAGCCACCAAAGATCCCCAACCCAGTCTGATCGGAGTCTTCAGGGTGGGATGAGATCTAGAATTCATGCACATGCCCTGTAAACCATGCACAGAGCTCCTGATCCGACAGGGGGGCATCACAAGAGCTCCCTCATCCTAAAAAATCAGATCTCAGGGAGAAATGTTTTGCTGTGAGGGTGGGGAGGGTCCAGGTTGCCCAGAGCAGTGGTGGCTGCCCCATCCCTGGAGGGGTTCCAGGCCAGGTTGGATGGGGCTTGGAGCCCCCTGATCCAGTGGGAGGTGTCCATGTCCCTGGATTGGAACTGGATGGGCTTTGAGGTCCCTTCCAAGCCAGCCCATTCCATGATTCTATAGGGGAAGAGCATGGATCCATCACACACCATGACACCCGTGCTCATTCCTCTCCCAGCTGCCATTGCCCGTCCAAACCCACCCTCTTCACAGCGACAGGAACTCAGAATGAGTCTTGCTGGCAACAGGCAAGAACCAGGATTAAGTGCATCAGGAACCAGGAAACCAAGTATCAAACCTGATTCTTTCCAGCATGCTCCATGATCTTCTCATAAACAATCTCATTCATTATCTGGAAGCGTTTAATGGCTTTCTTCTCCGTAATCCCCACGTAGGTCTGCTCCAGAGGCACCGGGCGGAAGCTGGCAGGGAAAAATCCAAGTCCATAAGAGAGTAGAAGAAAGGAGGAGCCCTGGTCCTGTCAAAAGGCATCTTGTACTGAGAGCTACTGAGTGCAATCTCTTCCTTTGTGCCTCAATTCACTCTGAGATTTGATGGCTCCATTTCTGCCTACTTAGATCAAACAGCAGGAGACAGCAACGCGTATTCCTGTCTCCTGGAACCCACTGGCACACATTCAAGGAGCAAAAAGGGCATTTCAGGAATAACCTTAATCCTATTTTAGGCTTCCTTCAAACAGGCTCTGGAGCAGGCAGGACCAGAAGAGTTGATCTGTGGATGTGGTGGACCTGGACTTTTGTAAAGCATTTGAGACCGTTTCTGACACGGTTCTGATTGAGAAACCAACTGCCCTTGGCCTGGACGGGCACAGCTGTGCTGGGTGAAAAACTGGCTGGGTGGGCCCAAAGTGGGGGAATGGAGACCAATCCAGTTGGAAACCAGTCACGAGTGGCGTCCCCAGGGCTCAGTGCTGGGTCCAGTCCTGTTCAATATCTTTATCAATGATCTGGATAAAGGGATCCAGTGCACCCTGAGCAAGGTTGGGGATGGCACCAAGCTGGGTGGAAGTGTGGATGTGCTGGAAGCAAGGGAGGCTCTGCAGAGGGATCTGGCCAGGCTGGATCCATGGGCTGAGACCAACGGGATGAGGGTCAACAAGGCCAAGGGCCGAGTGCTGCCCTTGGGACACCCCAAGGCCAGGCAGCTCCAGGCTTGGGGCAGAGTGTCTGGAGAGCTGCCTGGGGGAGAAGGAGCTGGGGGTGTTGGTTGGCAGGGGCTGAGCATGAGCCAGCAGTGGCCCAGGTGGCCAAGAGGGCCAATGGCACCTTGGGCTGTGTCAGACACAGCGTGGGCAGCAGGAGCAGGGCAGGGATTGTGCCCCTGCCCTGGGCACTGGGGAGGCCACCCCTCGAGTGCTGGGGTCAGTTCTGGGCCCCTCACTCCAAGAAGGCCCTTGAGGGGCTGGAGCTTAGGATGCTGAGGCTGTACTGAACTGCTCAAGTTCTGACCATGCACTGACCAGCACACCTAAAAGCAAATCAACGCATGTTGAGAACAGGTTGAAGTTCTGGTGAGAACGTGGCACCATCTGAGAGACAAACACATGAGACAGACGTTGCCCAGCTCTCAGCATCCACCCATTGTCCCACCACAAAGCCCTCTCCCAGCTTTCCACGGTACCTGTTATCAAAATAGAACAAGCCTTTGGCCGGGTCCACCCTCAGGAACGTAGCCACGTCCTCGTAGTTGGGCAGAGTGGCGCTCAAGCCAACGAGCCTCACATCCTCCTGAGTCATCTCGATGTTACGGATGGCTCTGGCCACCAGGGACTCCAGGACAGGTCCTCGGTCGTCATGCAGAAGGTGTATCTCATCCTAAAGAGGGGAAGCAGGAACAGAGTTATCCTTGCTCCAAAATAGGGGTTAATTTTTTAGCAGACCTGTTTGTGTGGATCAGGGCACGTTTGTTCCACAGCTCAAATCTCTCCACAACCGAGCACCAGAGGCATCTCCAACCGCTGAGGCACATTGAATCACAGAACCATAGAATCATAAGGTTGGAAGACATCTCCGAGATCGAGTCCAACTGTGCCTGTCTCCCTACTAAACCAGATCCCTAAGAAACTCAACTGCCTGTCTTTTAAACATCTCGAGGGATGGGCAACCTGTTCCAATCCCTGACCACTCTCTCAGTGAAGAAATCCTTCCCAATATCCAATCTGACCCTCCCCTGGCACAACTCATGGCCATTTCCTCTCGTCCCATCACTGGTCACTTGGGAGCAGAGCCCAGCACCCACCTCCCCACAGCCTCCTTTCAGGCAGTTGCAGACAGGGATGAGGTCTCCCCTCAGCCTCCTCTTCTCCAGGCTGAACAAGCCCAGGTCCCTCAGCCTCTCCTCTCAGCACTTGTTCTCCAGCCCCTTCCCCAGCTCCGCTCCCTTCTCTGGACGCGCTCCAGCCCCTCAAGGGCCTTCTTGGAGTGAGGGGCCCAGAACTGACCCCAGCACTCCAGGGGTGGCCTCCCCAGTGCCCAGGGCAGGGGCACAATCCCTGCCCTGCTCCTGCTGCCCACGCTGTGTCTGACACAGCCCAAGGTGCCATTGGCCCTCTTGGCCACCTGGGCCACTGCTGGCTCATGCTCAGCCCCTGCCAACCAACACCCCCAGCTCCTTCTCCCCCAGGCAGCTCTCCAGACACTCTGCCCCAAGCCTGGAGCTGCCTGGCCTTGGTGTGTCCCAAGGGCAGGACTCGGCCCTTGGCCTTGTTGACCCTCATCCCGTTGGTCTCAGCCCATGGATCCAGCCTGGCCAGATCCCTCTGCAGAGCCTCCCTTCCTTCCAGCACATCCACACTCCCACCCAGCTTGGTGTCAACTCCAACCTTGCTCAGGGTGCACTCGATCCCTTCATCCAGGTCATTGATAAAGAAGGAAGAACCACAGTGGCCAAAGACCCAGCTCCCATCTTCACCTCCCACCTCCACACCAGGGCTTGGCCGGCGTCGTTGCTCACCAGGATGACCAATCGCACCAGCTGGGTGTATGTCCGCTCTCCCCCCTTGCGGGTGATGATGTCCCACTTCTCCGGGGTGCAGACGATGATCTGAGTAGCGCTGATCTCCTCCTTGCACAGCTGGTGATCCCCCGTCAGCTCGGCCACGTTGATGCCGTAGGTCGCCAGGCGCTAGGAGGGACCCACAGGGGGTTAAAGGCAGCTGAACGCGCGTTCCCGGGACAGCGTTGGAGCGGCGCAGCCCCCACACGTAGAATCATGGAACCATGAAACGGTTTGGGTTGGAAGGGACCTCAAAGCCCATCCAGTTCCACTCCCTGCCACGGGCAGGGACACCTCTCACTGGATCAGGGGGCACCAAGCCCCATCCAACCTGGCCTTGAACACCCCCAGGGATGGGGCAGAACCACTGCTCTGGGCAACCTGGGCCAGGGCCTCCCCACCCTCACAGCAAAACATTTCTCCCCAAGATCTCATCTCAATCTCCCCTCTTGCAGCTCAAAACCCTTCCCCTCATCCTATCCCTGCACTCCCTGATCCAGAGCCCCTCCCCAGCTTTCCTGGAGCCCCTTTCAGTCCTGGGAGGCTGCTCTAAGGTCTCCCCAGAGCCTTTTCCTCTCCAGGCTGAACAACCCCAACTCTCTCAGCCTGTCCTCACACAGGAGGTGTTCCAGCCCTCGGATCATTTCCATGGCCTCCTCTGGACCTGTTCCAACAGCTCCAGGTCCTTCCTGTGCTGGCAGACAGTTTCATACTTGTCCCACTACAGTACTGGTACAACCATGGGTCTCTCGGACAGCCCAAGGCCGTATCCACACTCGCTCAGAACCCACTGAGTGCAGACTGCACAGAGGATAAGGGCACAATCCAAACTCATCCTCTCCTGACAACCTTCTGCCAGAGCTCACATCCTTCTAACATAAAAAAGCCACCTCAACAAAGCCCATCCTCCCCAACCTATGGCTCAAGCAGGCCAGGACTGAACCCATCCTTACCTTCCCAAAGCTTCCCACCATCTCCTGCACCAAGGACCTCATGGGGGCGATGTAGATGATCTTGAAATCGTCCACGTTGATGGTTCCATCCATATTAATGTGCTTCCCTATTTCCCTCAACATGCACATGAGCGCCACGTTCGTCTTCCCAGCACCCTGGAACGCAAGCAGAACCAATCCCATCAAATTCCCATCCTCTCCAGGGTAAAGTTTCACCCACAGCACCAGCCTTTTTCACCAAAAAGGATCGTCCTTCTGGCTTCCCCATCACAGAGGGCCCAAAGGTCAGGGTCCTCACCGTGGGTGCACAGAGCAACAAGTTCTCATCCGACTCCAGCGCCGCGCGGTAGAGCTTGCTCTGAATACGGTTCAGTGTCTTAAAGCCCTCGAATCCAGCCTGGGCATATTTGGGCAACTTCTCCACAGAAACCAGTTGCTGAAAAAGAGAAAACATCACACTCCAGGCCTTTGTTCCAGGCTGCAGGGCACATGTGAGACCCCAGAGACACCCCTGGGAAGCAGAGCATGGTCACGTTGTCTCCAGATGGCCAGAAGGGAAGAGATCAAACAAGGCTCAGTAGAGAATGATAGAATCACAGAATGATTGGAGTTAGAAGGGATACAAAAGGATCATCGAGTCCAACTCCTGTCCCTGCACAGGACACCCCAACATTCACCCTGTGGGGCTGAGGGCCTTGGCCAAAGGCTTCTGGAATATTGTCAGACTGGGATTGCTTCCCTGGGGAGCTGTTCCAGTGCTCCATCGCCTGCTGGGGGGAGAACCTCTTCCCAATGTCCAATTCAACCCTCCCCTGGCACATCTTCCTGCCATTCCCTATCCCAGGTCACCAGAGAGCAGAGCTCAGCCCCTGTTTCCCCTCCCTCCCTTGGCAGAAGGCAGAGAACAGCTCTGAGATCCCCTCTCAGGCTCCTCTTCTCCAGCTGAACAGACCAAGGCACTTCAGCCTCTCCTCACACACTTCCCCTCCAGACCCTTCCCCACCTTTGTGCCCTCCTCTGGACTCTCTCCAGTAACTTTATGTCCTTTTTATCCCATGGTTCCCCAAACTGAATATAATATTGGAGGTGGGGCCTCCCCAGTGCAGAGCAGAGCAGGACAATCCCCTCCCTCTCCTGGCTGGTGATGCCGTGCTGGATGCCCCCCAGGACACGGTTGCCCCCTTGGCTTCCAGGGCTCACTGTTGGCTCACGGTCAACTTGGTATCAACCAGAACCCCCAGGCCCCTCTCCCCAAGGCTGCTCTCCAGCAGTTGGCCCGTGCACTCCAAGGGGTACCAGTCAAGGTTGGCTATGCCATCAGAGAAGCAAATCCACGCAGGTTTCTCCTGATGGCACTGATCAAAGCACATTTGTGCTGATCAAAGGAGCTGATTTTCCACCTGGCAGGTGATGAATCAGCCTCATCTCTGGCCCACGCGAGGCGGCACCAAACGCAGAGCCGAGGGCTCAGCAAAGCAGCTCAACGGGGCAGGAGAGCCCCAAGACAGAAACTGCCAGCACAGGGTAGACATTCCAGAAGTGAGAAATGGAAATCAGGAACCTTCTTCAGCCACGTGAGATCTTTTAGCTAAAAATAACAATTCTTGAAGAAATCTGAGAGGGTGTCACGGCCACATCAGAGCCCACTGAGTCCCAGGAAGTAATTGTCACAATATCAGCAACAATTAAGAGTCACGGAATGCTTTGGGTTGGAAGGAACCTCAAACCCATCCAGTTCCATGGGCAGGGACACCTCCCACTGGATCAGGGGGCTCCAAGCCCCATCCAACCTGGCCTTGAACACCTCCAGGGATGGGGCAGCCACCACTGCCCTGGGAAACCTGGGCCAGGGCCTCCTCACCCTCACAGCAAAACATTTCTACCCAAGATCTCATCTCAATCTCCCCTTTTGCAGCTGAAAACCCTTCCTCCTCATCCTATCCCTGCAATCCCTGATCCAGAGCCCCTCCCCAGCTTTCCTGGAGCCCCTTTCAGTCCTGGGAGGCTGCTCTAAGGTCTCCCTGGAGCCTTCTCCTCTGCAGGCTGAACAACCCCAGCTCTCTCAGCCTCTCCTCATACAGGAGGTTCTCCAGCCCTTGGATCACCTCTGTAGCCTCCTCTGGACTCGCTCCGACAGTTCCATCTCCTTCTTATGTTGGGGACTCCAGAACTGGACACAGGGCTCCAGGTGGGGTCTCTCCAGAGCGCAGCAGAGGGGCAGAATCCCCTCCCTCTCCCTCAGGTCCCACTCTTTGGGTGCAGCCCAGGACACTGTGGTTTCTGGGCTCCGAGTGCACATTGCAGCTCATGTTGAGCTTCTCCTCCACCAGCACCCAGAGCACTTCTCAGCAGGGAGGACCATTCCTCTCTATCCCTTCATCCCCTGCCTTTATCCATGTTTGGCATTGCCCTGACCCATGTGCAGGACCTTGCACTTGGCCTTTTTGATCCTGATGAGGTCCATATGGGCCCACTTCTTCAGGCTCCTCTAGATGGCATTCCCTTCCCTCTGGATGGCATCCAGTCCCTCAGCTGTGTCCCCCCACTATTCAACTTCATGCCATCTACAAACTTGCTTTGGGTGCCCTCAATCCCACTGTCTATGTCACTGATGATATTAAACAGCACTGGTCCCAGTATGGAGCCCTGAGGGACACCAGTTGCCACCAATCTCCATCTGGACATAGAACTGTTGACCAGTGCCCTCTGGATGTGACCACCCAGCCAATTCCTCATCCACCAAACAGTCCACCCATCAATCCCAGTTCAGAGAGAAGGACGCTGTGGGGGCACCACACCAAGAGCCCCCCAGAGCTCCAAACAGACGATGCCAGTCACCCAGTCACCCACCACTCCTGGTGCCAACCAAGCAGGAGCAGAGCAGGTCTCCTACCTCCTCGGCACCAAAAGGCTTTGGTTTCAGGGCTGGCACGTGCACCTCCTCGTAGCCCTTGCGCTGCCTGCGGAAGGAGCCGTCGGGAAGCTGGCATCGCTTGTTGGCCATGAAGTGACTGCCTTGGGCAAACACCAGGTCCTCCAAATCCAGCACCTGCCGGGGAGCCAAGGCCTGGGAAGAGCAACAGGGGAAGGGGGCAAGGATTAGAGAATGACCCTCTCCTGCCATTTTCACCCCAGGACCAAAGGAAAAGCAACTGCATCCAACTGGCAAAGGCATCTGCAGCACATCAGGGACTTCTTCTTGGTGTCTTCCATCCCATGACACTTCCAGTACTCTTCTTGCTGGGGATGACCTGTCATAAGGGGAGATGACTTCAAAGAGTCGTACCTCTCCTCCTTGGTCCAGATCCATGGTCTCCAAGTCAGTATCCATGCGGGATTGGCGGACGCGTTCCCGGCGAGAGCGTTCCTCCTGTGTGAAGAGATGAGAGCTCAGCCCTGGAGAAGAGCTGCCAAAGCTCCTTCATGGACTGCCAGGCTCTGCTCCACACCAGAGAACCACAACATCTTCCAAACAGAGGCATCCACACAACCACAGAGGGTGATTTCTGGCAGTAGAAACCCCTGTCCCCATGGCCAGGAATAGACCTGCCTTCCAGGAGAGGGGATGGAAGGAAGCAGGGGGTGAGGACACTCAAACCTGCAGCTCCCCAGCTAAAGCCCAGGCTGCTGCACGCCAGGAGTGCTCCTCAAACACACACAGACACCAGGCTGGGCCCTCACATCAACACAGAATCATGGAATAGGTTGGGTTGGAAGGGACCTCAAAGCCCATCCAGTTCCACCCCCTGCAGGGACACTTCCCACTGGATCAGGGGGCTCCAAGCCCCATCCAACCTGGCCTTGAACACCTCCAGGGATGGGGCAGCCACCACTGCTCTGGGAAACCTGGGCCAGGGCCTCCCCACCCTCACAGCAAAACATTTCTACCCATGATCTCATCTCAATCTCCCCTCTTGCAGCTCAAAACCCTTCCCCCTCATCCTCTCCCTGCACTCCCAGACCAAGAGCCCCTCCCCAGCTTTCCTGGAGCCCCTGGGAGGCTGCTCTAAGGTCCCCCTGGAGCCTTCTCCTCTCCAGGCTGAACACCCCCAACTCCCTCAGCCTGTACAGGAGGTGCCCCAGCTCTCAGATCATCTCCTCTAACTCTCATAATCAGGTTTCTTTCCAACAACAAGGCAGCAATATGATATTAATCCCCCCAAAATCAACACCCACATCAGTGATGGAACTGCTATCGCCCAAAAGCCAAGCAGAGTTAATCCTGCACGTCAATAAACCTGCTGGCAGTCACATTCCAGGTAACCAGGAGCTGATCAGAGGTGTTTGATCACAAGAAGCCTCGCATCAAGGAGGCCCCAGAGCTGAAACGGTGCCGTGACAAGAGATTTCACATCGACTTCAAATGTGAAACTTGCAGATATTGACATTTTCCTGGGAAAGCAGGCACCGGAGTGACTCAAAAATAAGAAGTGGTAAATACTTCACCCTCTCAGCCATCACCTAAGCAACGTTTCTCACGGTTTCGAGATCCCAGCTGAGTCAGCAGGCTCCTCGCTCACCAGCAGCAAACAAAAGCCACAGCGACGACCGCAGCCGGCGGCAAAGACCCCCCCAAATCCCTCCCCTCATCCTGTCCCAAGGGTCCCTCCGGCCTCACCCGGATCAGATCCTCCTTCTCTGTCTCGTGCAGCTGATACAGGAACTTGGACAGCTCGGGATCTGCTTCCATCTTCCCCATGATCCTTTCTTTCTCAGCTTCACTTTGCGCGCTGGCCAGCAAAGTGCAGTAGAGGACTGATGGGGGAAAATTATGGGATAGTAGGAGGGTTAAGGGAGCAAATAACTCCACAAAACAACACGGATGGCAGTGGAAAAGACTTTGGATTGTGCTAGAACCACGTTGGAACAGCAGGGAAAGACAAGGTGGGATGATTAAAGTGACCATCACTCACTCATCATTCGGTTCTGCCGCAGCACTTTGATGAAGTCAAAGGTGTTGAAGCCCAGGAGCAGAACAAGTTGGTTCTCACATTCCCGGTCGTCGCTCGCAGTCTGGGAGAAGAAACAAGGAATGATGGGTTATCTCTGTGCCCCACAGGTTGCCAGCCCTGCTTGGAACTCCAGTGGAGCTCAACAGCTCCATGCAAGTCCCAGTACTCAACGCAGACCACAAATAACAACCCCATTCCCTCCAGCTCCCCTTTTCCTCAGTGAGAGGTCTTGCCCCGCGCACCCCAGCACCAGCAGGCAAACAGACCCCATTTATGGTGCTCTCCCAGCAAACACTGACAAAAACCCAATCATCTGCCCCTTAGAATCATGGAATGGTTTGAGTTGGAAGGGACCTCAAAGCCCATCCAGTTCCAACCCCCTGCCATGGGCAGGGACACCTCCCACTGGATCAGGGGGCTCCAAGCCCCATCCAACTTGGCCTGGAACACTTCCAGAGATGGGGCAGCCACCACTGCTCTGGGCAACCTGGGCCAGGGCCTCCCCACCCTCATCCTCAAGAATTTCTTCCTAAGATCTCATCTAAATCCTCCCCCCTTCCAATTTAAAGCCATTCTCCCTCATCCTGTCACTCCAGGCCCTTGGAAAAAGCCCCTCCCCAGCTTTCCTGGAGCCCCTGGGAGGCTGCTCTAAGGTCCCCCCGGAGCATTCTCCTCTCCAGACTGAACAACCCCAACTCTCTCAGCTTTTCCTCATAGCAGAGGTGCTCCAGCCCTCGGATCATCTTTATAGCCTCCTCTGGATTCATTCCAACAGCTCCAGGTCCTTCTAAAAGAAGCCTCCTCTATGAATTAAGACCTACTCCAGCACTTACCTATCTGACCAGCGAACGTGGCACAGCCACTACTGCATTTAATTTGAAGAAAACATAGATAATACATGGTTGGGGCAAACTCCTGTCTTCCAGGGTATTCCAAGAGGGCTGCAAACCAGGTGACCACTGACCTTCAAGATCTCCAGCACCTCATCCGCCTTCTTCTGGGAAACAATGGCATCATCGTAGAAGCGGCTCAGCTGTCGCTGGAGCCAAAAGGCATCGATGTCTCGAGGATGCAGATCCTTCTTCTTTGAACTCATCAGCTCCCCCGATGCCACAAGCTTAAGAAAAACCCACATTAACATTGTCTCCCTCCAAAAGGAAAGCAGGATGGGACCTCTGGGTTGTGGACTCAGCACGTGGAGTCTTTCTCCACCTGGGCAGAGACCCAGAAGATTCCAGCAGGCAGCTGCCAGCCTCGTTAATTTAATTAACATTCATTTTGGCCTCTACAAGCCAACAGCTTTACACTCCCCTCCACCCACAAATGAGCTTTACTCCACCCACAGACCAACAGGACCCCTGACCAGACAACCTCAACACCACGTTACACGTTGTAAGAGTCAGTTTGAAGAACAGTATTTGCCTCAACAACATCATCAGAGACTTGGAGTGATACCAAGAGCTCTACACCCTGAGAGAAAGAACTGTGTGGGAGTATCGTGCTGTCCTCTGACACCTGGGGCTGCTCTACAGCTGCTGTCCAGAAGATGGATTTCACCTGCTGCCTCAGCCAAACCTGTCCCAACTCCTCCCTGCTTATAAGGCCAACGAAGAGGAGCATGTGTAGAGGCTCTCAGAGGGTCTTGAGGTCACCCAGTGGACACAAGAGGAAGATCATAGAATCTCCCAGTTGGAAAAGACCTCTGAGATCACTGAGTCCAACCATACCCACCCTCTGCTAAACCATGACCTTCCAAAACTCATGCACTGTTTTTTAAACACCTCCAGGGATGTGGACTCCACCCCCTCCCTCTGCCAGGGCCTGAGAACCCTCTCAGTGAAGGAATCTCTTCCTGATATACCATCTAAACCTCCCCTGGTGTAACTTATGGCCCATCACCGGTCACCTGGGAGAAGAGAACAACACTGGCTCTGCCACAGCCTTCTTTCAGGCAGTTGCAGACAGGGATGAGGTCTCCCCTCAGCCTCCTCTTCTCCAGGCTGAACAAGCCCAGGTCCCTCAGCCTCTCCTCTCAGCACTTGTTCTCCAGCCCCTTCCCCAGCTCCGCTCCCTTCTCTGGACGCGCTCCAGCCCCTCAAGGGCCTTCTTGGAGTGAGGGGCCCAGAACTGACCCCAGCACTCCAGGGGTGGCCTCCCCAGTGCCCAGGGCAGGGGCACAATCCCTGCCCTGCTCCTGCTGCCCACGCTGTGTCTGACACAGCCCAAGGTGCCATTGGCCCTCTTGGCCACCTGGGCCACTGCTGGCTCATGCTCAGCCCCTGCCAACCAACACCCCCAGCTCCTTCTCCCCCAGGCAGCTCTCCAGACACTCTGCCCCAAGCCTGGAGCTGCCTGGCCTTGGTGTGTCCCAAGGGCAGGACTCGGCCCTTGGCCTTGTTGACCCTCATCCCGTTGGTCTCAGCCCATGGATCCAGCCTGGCCAGATCTCCCTTTTACTTCACCTTTTCCCTTCCCTTTTCTCCACTCTATCTCGTGCCACTTTACGAGCACTGTTTGATTGAAGTACAACCCCCTGGCATTTTAGTTGCCTGAATTTTCTGCTTCCAGATTGCAGTAAATGAAGCACCACGAGGCCACCAAGTGGGCCGTGACAGAGGTCGACTCACGTTGGCCGAGAGGGTGCAGCGGACAACGGCCTCATCCCCTTCCATGTCGTCATCGGATGCCTCGTCACGCACTTCACCGTAAATGTCCTCATCACCTTCCTGTCAGGAGAAATCACTCCAGTGAGCGGCTTTGGCCAACATCAAAGCTTTTCCTCAACAAGAATGAATAATCTGGCAACTCATTCCCGAGGGGAAACAGCTCCCCTTGTGCTTTTAACAGGAACACAATGGCGCCGCCCAGGTAGAGGAACCACGTGATTGCACTATTTCTACTCTACAGGGAGGTTTTGCCAGTGAACCTCCAACAACCTCGTGTTTGTCTCTTTTATCAACTCCCTCAGCCTCTTCCAGGGAGAGTTTCTATGAAACATTTCCAGCCACTGCCATTTGAATTCCTCTCTTCCTCCCGATCTGTCAAGTTTCCCCATGAGATCTTAAATATCACCATCTGTTTTCCATCCTCCTGACTCACGATAAGCCTTGGATTAGCAGGATGAACAACAAATCCTCCCCTGAGCCAGGAAGCGACATCTAAAATAATCCGGCTTCTCATCCAGGCAGAGACATCCCAGCCTGAGCCAACTGTAGAACAGGTTGGGTTGGAAGGGGCCTCAAAGCCCATCCAGTTCCATCCCCAGCCATGGGCAGGGACACCTCCCACTGGATCAGGGGGCTCCAAGCCCCATCCAACCTGGCCTTCAACACCTCCAGGGATGGGGCAGCCACCACTGCTCTGGGAAACCTGGGCCAGGGCCTCCCCACCCTCACAGCAAAACATTTCTACCCGAGATCTCATCTCAATCTCCCCTCTTGCAGCTCAAAACCCTTCCCCCTCATCCTATCCCTGCAAGAGCCCCTCCCCAGCTTTTCTGCAGCCCCTTTCAGTCCTGGGAGGCTGCTCTAAGGTCTCCCCACAGCCTTCTCTCCAGGCTGAGCAATCCCAACTCCCTCAGCCCGTCCTCACAGCGGAGGTTCTCCAAGCCTCAAATCATCTTCATGGCCTTCTCTGGACCTGTTCCAACAGCTCTGTGTCCTCCTTGTGTTGAGGACTCCAGAACTGGCCCCAGGGCTCCAGGTGGGGTCTCCCCAGAGTGGAGCAGAGGAGCAGAATCCCCTCCCTCACCCTGCTGGCTGTGCTTCTTTTGATGCAGCCAAAGCCCATTTCCCAACATGACCGAGTAAAACGGGACAAACGCGGTCCCTGCGGAGCTGCTTGGACAGGACAGGGGCTCCAGCACCACCCTGCAGCACCCTCTGAGCTCGTACCTCCTCATCCGACTCGAACTGCACGTTCACCCCGTACGTCTCATCGATGTTGTCATCTGCAAAGGAGACCAAAGTTCCTCCATCAGACAGCCCGGATACCACGTGCACCTTTCACAGCCCCTCAGGCCCACCCAAAGGATGGAAAGAGCATGGGGTTTGGGGGCTTGGAAAGCACCCAAACATTATTCCTGGCATCTCCGTGTGCAAACCCAACCCTGGAGCAAGGCTGAGTTGAGCACCGACGACCCAACCTTCTGCCATCCCCATCCCTGAAGTTGCAGCCAACGCCTTCCCGTACCCATGTTCTGGATTTCCTTGTCTCCACCGTAATCCGTGATCTTCTTCCCAAGGTTGACCAGCACGTGGTAGCGGGTGTCGTCGGTCTGGCCCAGGAGCAGGTCGATCTCCTTCCGCCTCTCCTTATCCCGCAGCTTCTCATTCTTCAGCACTGCCAGGACCTCGTCGGCAGCTCCACAGAGGATGTCACGTGGCTGTGAAAGGAACGGCACCACCTCATGTGGAGAAGGAATTGGCCACCTTGAAGGAGACACGGACGGTCCCTCCTATTTCCCAACCCTCATATGGGCACTGAAAGGACACCAAGTGCCATCGCAACGTCCCTGAGCCCAAAAACCATGCGTGGAGGCATCTCACGGTGCTCCAGGGATTAAAACATCCAAGGACCTGGATCTGACAGGCTTTGAGTCCTCTGCCACAGCAGGAATTCCCATCCTGAGGTGTCCCCATCCTCACCTGGTCTCCCAAAGCCGCCTGGATGAAGCTCAGCAACACCTCGTAGGTCTCACGGGTCTCCTTGGTTTTGGGTTTGTAGATGATGCCAACCATCTCATCGATACCCTCGGAGAGCAGGGTGTATCCCTTCATCTTGTTGATGTCGTGCCTGTCCTCGTCACGCTTCCTTCTCCTGGGAAGAAGGGAAGGGAGGAAGGAGCCTGGCTCAGCCCTGCAGCATGGCCAGTGCTGCTTCAGGAATCCCAGAATCCCAGAGTGGTGGGGTTGGAATGGCTCTCTGGAGCTCACTCAGTCCAGACCCCCTGTTACAGCAGGGTCACCTCCAGGAGACTGCAAAGGAACATGTCCAGGTAGGGTTGGATCTCTCCGGAGGAGGAGACTCCACACCTCCCTGGGCAGCCTCTTCCAGAGCTCTGTCACATGGAAGCAGCATTTTCTCATGTCCAGGTGGAACTTCATAGAATCATGGAATGATCTGGGCTGGAAGGGACCTCAAAGCCCATCCAGTCCCATCCCCTGCCATGGGCAGGGACACCTCCCACTGGATCAGGGGGTTCCAAGCCCCATCCAACCTGGACTTGAACACCTCCAGGGATGGGGCAGCCACAGCTTCTCTGGGCAACCTGGGCCAGGGCCTCCCCATCCTCATCCTTAAGAATTTCTTTTGCCCGATTTAAATCTCCCCCTTCCAATTTAAAGCCATTCCCCCTTTTCCTATCACTCCAAACCCTTGGAAAAAGCCCCTCCCCAGCTTTCCTGGAGCCCCTTTCTGTCCTGGGAGGCTGCTCTAAGGTCTCCCCAGAGCCTTCTCCTCTCCAGGCTGAACAACCCCAACTCTCTCAGCCTGTCCTCATAGCAGAGGTGCTCCAGCCCTTGGATCATCTCCGTGGCCTCCTCTGGACCTGTTCCAACAGTTCCATGTCATTCATTTGTTGGTGATTCCAGAACTGAACACAGGACTCCATGTGGGGCCTCATAAGAGCAGAGCAGAGGGGCAGAATCTCCTCCCTCGACCAAGATGTCTTGTCCAACATCTTCATCCACAGCTTGGATGAGGAGACAGAGCGCACCCTCTGTCAGGGGCTGAAAATAAGTTGACTTAGAAATGTCAGAATTATCTGTGTGATTGCTTGGAGGTTAATTTAGAACTGAGTGTGTGTCCAGTGAAAGCCTGGCAAGAGCTGGCCTTATTCAACCTTGGTGTAAGAGAGCTGTGAATTAACTCTGTTCGTTAGCGCAGGTGCCCAGCAGGGGAGGAGGAGCAGGGCTGATGGGCAGAGGAGATGGGGGACTCGTGCTTAACCTTCGTGGAGTTGCAGAAGGGGACCCCAAGGGGCAGAAGATCAGGGGTTACATCCAGCAACACGCCCTGAAGATCAGAAAACGGGTGGCTTGCCAAGGAAACCAAGTAAACAGTAGAAGACTCCATCCCTGAAACACCATTGGGGCAACTTGTGTGTGGACAATGCGTGAAGAACCCTTGGATGGAACTGAAATTGTAAAGGGTGTGATTGCCCAGGGGTAGGTTTAAAAGATAGGTTTAAAAGCCATGTGGATGTGGTGCTTAGGGACATGGATTTGTGCTGAAGCTGGAAGTAGTGGCTTTATGGTTGGACTCCACAATCTTAAAAGGCCTTTCCAATCTGATTCTGTGACTTTCCACTATAAAACATTCCCATGTCAGTATCAGGGCAACCCTCAGCATTGACACAGGCTGAGAGCAGCCCTAAGGAGAGGAAGCTCAGGGTCCTGGTGGAAGAGAAACTCAACAGGAGCTGCAACATGTGCTCCCAGCGCAGAACCCCCCCGTGTCCTGGGTTGCATCCAAAGCAGTGGTACCAGCAGAGAGAGGGAGGGGATTCTGCCCCTCTGCTGTGCTCTGGGGAGACCTCACCTGGAGCCCTGTGTCCAGTTATGGAATCCTCAGCACAGGAAGGACCTCAAGCTCTTGGATCAAGTGCAGAAGAGGCCACGGAGATGATCCGAGGCCTGGAGGACCTCTCATTCGAGGACAGGCTGAGAGAGTTGGGGTGTTTAGCTCTAGGAAGACATTAACAGCAGCCTCCCAGGACTGAAAGGGGCTCTTGATCAGGGAGGGCAGGAATAGGATGAGGGGGAATGGTTTTCGGCTGAAAAAAGGGAGACTGAGATGAGATCTCGGGTAGAAATGTTTTGCTGTGAGGGTGGGGAGGCCCTGGCCCAGGTTGCCCAGAGCAGTGGTGGCTGCCCCATCCCTGGAGGTGTTCCAGGCCAGGTTGGATGGGGCTTGGAGCCCCCTGATCCAGTGGGAGGTGTTGGGGGCTTGGAACTGGATGGGCTTTGAGGTCCTTTCCAACCCAACCCATTCCATGGTTCCCTGATTCCTGAGACAGTTGAATTCTGCCCTGGTTGAGCAGTAACCCAAACCCAGGCCACGTTATCCAAAGTCAGCAATGAACAACAAACATCCCGGAGTGATTTCTCCAGGGAAAGGTGGTTCCTAGCAGCACCCACAGCCCGGCCCTGCCTGCACTCACTTCGCCCTCCGCTCCTCCTGCATCTGGGGCTTCGTCCTTTGGGCTTTGTCACCCATACGGGTCCCCTCCAGCTTCCCCACGAGCGACAGAACCTCCCCGGTCGGTTCATCCCGTCGAGTCCGGTCGATCAGCGAGCGGTCAGCTTGGAGGACAAGGTTGGAGTTCTGGGAGAAGGAAAACCGAGAGCTGGAGCTCAGGGAGGGCCCTTACAGCAGGGGAGCCGTGGTCAGGGGTGAAGGGGGCAACGGGGGGAGGGGAAGGGAGGAGGGGAAGGGAGGAAGGGAAGGGAGGAGGGGGAGGGAGGAGGGGGAGGGAGGAGGGGGAGGGAGGAGGGGGAGGGAGGAGGGAGAGGGGAGGGGAGGGAGAGGGGAGGGAGAGGAAAGGGGAGGGAGAGGAAAGGGGAGGGAAAGGATGGAAACGAGGGGAGGGAAAAGAGGGAGGAAGGGAAAAGAGGGAGGAAGGGAAGAGAGAGGGAGGAAGGGAAGAGAGAGGGAGGAAGGGAAGAGAGAGGGAGGGCAGGAAGGGACAGAAGGAGAGGCCCGGCCCGCACTCACCGCTTTGTACTCGTACTGCAGGCTCCGCGCGGTAACATCCGCCATGGTGCCGCCAAGCGCCGAACTTCCGGCATAACCGGAAGCGCCGCGGACGCCGACCCGGAAGCACCTCTGCGCGGGGCTCTGCCCGGGCGCCCCTCCCTCTCAGCAGGACGCTCCTCCCCCTTCCCGCTCTGATTGGCTGACGATGCCTCTCCCGGCTTCACCACGCCCCCCGCGACCTGTTCAGGCGATGATTGGCTCAGCCGCGCAGCCTC
>JAUMJL010001340.1:0-97048 GCA_033558185.1 Dromococcyx pavoninus | reverse complement strand
CTCCTCAACCCCCATAACCCCTTTCACCCCCCATCACCCCCCAGACCCCCCCAATCGCCCCCCTCAGCCCCCATCACCCCATCGCCTCCCCTCAGCCCCCACTGCCCCCCATCACTCCCCATCGCCCTCTCCCATTCTCCCATCGCCCCCCCGTTCCCCCATCACCCCCCTCATACCCCCAAAGCCCCCTCGAACCCCCATCGCCCCCCCCTTTATCACCCCCCCTCACTCCCCCCTCATCCCTCCATAGCCCACCCGACCCCCCCATCTCTCCCCCAACCCCCCGCATCGCCCCCCCCCAGCCCCCCATCGTCCCCCTCAGCCCCCCCCCTCACAGCGCTGGGGCCGCCGCTTCCTCCGCTACGGCTTCTGCTTCCGCATCCCAGGGCACCGCGCGGTCCTAGGGCCGACCTCAGGTCCCACTGCCTGTCCCAGGGCATCGCTCGGTCCGTCCTAGCGCCTCTCCCAGGGCTCCGCGCGGTCCTAGCGCCGACCCCAGGCCCCCGCGCTGATCCCAGATCCCAGCGCCGATCCCAGGGCACCGCACCATTCTTTTGCCGACCCCAGGCCCTATCGCCGCTCCCAGAGCACCGCGCGGCCCTAGTGCCGACCTCAGGGCCCAGCGTCCATCCCAGGGCACCGCGCGGTCCTAGCGCCGACCCCAGGGCTCCATGCCGTCCCAGCACTGATCCCAGGGCACCGTGCGGTCCTAGCGCCGACCCCACGATCCAGCGCCGATCCCAGAGCACCGCGCGGTCCTAGCGCCGACCCCAGAGCACCGCGCAGTCCTAGCGCCGACCCCAGGGCCCAGCGCTGATCCCAAGGCTCCGCGCGGTCCTAGTGCCGACCTCAGGTCCTAGCGCCGCTCCCAGGGCCCAGCATGGTTCCAAGGGCATCGCGCGGTCCTAGCGCCGACCTCAGGTCCAGGCATTGCACCCAGGGCTGGGACAGGAGGTCAGTCCCAAGGGCTCAGTGGTGGCTCCTGTTCAGTGTCTTCATCCATGAAGAGGGAGCTGGAGAACCTGGATCCATGGGCCAAGGGTCTGCACAGGGCCCTGGAGAACCTGGATCCATGGGCCAACAGGATAGGGTTCAACCAGGCCAAGGTCCTGCATTTGGGTCCCACCAACCCCATGGAGCTCTCCAGGCTTGGGGAGGAGCAGCTGGAAAGGTCCCTGGAGGAGAAGGTCCTGGAGGTGTTGGTCACCAGGGGCTGAAGATGAGGCAGAGGTGGCCCAGGAGGCCACCAACACCTGCCTTGGATCAACCATGGTGGGACCACCAGGAGCAGGGAAGGGATGGTCCTCCTGGAGTCCCCTTGAATCCTGGGGTCGGGGTTGGGTTCTTCACTCCAAGGAGGACCTTGAGGGTCTGAAGAACGTCTGGAGAAGGGAATGGAGGTGGGAAGGGGCCTGGAGAAGAGGGGTTGAGAAGGACCTGGGGGGTGGTGTTGACCCTGGACGTCCTCCAGCCATTTCCTCAGGTCCAGAGAAGAGCTCAGCATCTTCTCCTCCTCCTCCCCTGGTGAGGAACCTGAAGACCATGATGAGGTCCCCACTCAAGTCTTCTCCAGGCTGAGAGACCTCCCATGGGATCTCAGGGTGCTTCAAGTCCCATCCAACCTGGTCTTGGACACCTCCAGGGACCACGGGATGGGCTTGGGTTAGAAGGGACCTCAAAGCCCATCCAGATCCATGACCAGGGCCACCTCCCCCTGGATGAAGGTTCTCCAAGCCCCATCCAACCTGGTCTTGGACACCTCCAAGGGATGGAGCAGCCACCACTTCTCCAGGCAACCCATACCACGTCCTCCACTCCCTTCCCACCTCTCAACCCCACCCAGCCCGGGACTGGCACTTGGGTTGAACTCCCTGAGGTTCTCCAGGAGAACCCCAACCTCACCCTTGGTCCCTTTCAACCCAACCCATTCCATCATTCCATGACCTTCAAGGTCCTTCCAACCCATCCCAGGATCTTCAAGGTCCTTCCAAACCAACCCATCCCATCATTCTGAGTGCCATGGTTTAGATGTTGGTGTTAGTGTTGGTGTTAGTGCTGGGATAGAGGTTGGACTCAATGATCTCGGAGGTCCTTTCCAACCTTATGATACTGTGATTCCATGATCCTCAAAGTCATTCCAACCCAACCCATACCAGGATCTTCAAGGCCCTTCCCAACCCAATCAGCAGCCGAGAAGCGAGAAGGCCAAGGGTGGACCTTCTCCCCTTCTCCCCACCCAAAGCAAAGAACCCCCCAAAGGCCAACCCTGAAGGGCCAAAATATCTCCAGAAGGTTCTTGAACCTCAACAAAGAAACCAAAGCTCAGCTTCAGATTTGGAGACTTCTTAAAGAAGAAGGAGGAGGAGGACCTGGAGGTCCCAAGAGAGAAAATAAAGCTTCTCCGAGAAGATAATTCTTGTCCCCCACAAAAATAAAGAAAAGGTCTTGGGGTTGGAGCTGATTTTTGGAAAGGTCTCAAAAAAGAGAGAAGGAGAAAAGTGCCTCTGGGAAGGTCCTTCTGGGAAGGGCCTCCTGGGAAAGTTCTTCTTGGGAAGGTCCTTCTGGGAAGGTTCCTCCTGAGAAGGTTCTTCTGGGGAAGATCGTCCTGGGAAGGTTGTTCTGAGAAGTTCCTTCTGGGAAGGTTCTTCCTGCAAAGGTCCTTCTGGGACGGTCCTTCTGGGAAAGCTCTTCCTGAGAAGGTTCCTCCTGAGAAGATCCTTCCGGGAAGGTTCTTCTTGGGAAGGTTCTTCCTGGGAAGGTCTTTCTGGGAAAGTTCGTCCTGGGAAGGTCCTTCTGGGAAGATCGTCCTGGGAAGGTCCTTCTGGGAAGGTTCTGAGAAGGTTCCTCCTGGGGAGGTCCTTCCAGGAAGGTCCCTCTGGGAAGGTCCTTCTGGGAAGGGCCTCCTGGGAAAGTTCTTCTTGGGAAGGTTCTTCTGGGAAGGTCCTTCTGGGAAGGTTCCTCCTGAGAAGGTTCTTCTGGGAAGGTTCTTCTGGGGAAGATCGTCCTGGGAAGGTTGTTCTGAGAAGTTCCTTCTGCGAAGGTTCTTCCTGCAAAGGTCCTTCTGGGAAAGCTCTTCCTGAGAAGGTTCCTCCTGAGAAGGTCCTTCTGGTAAGGTTCTTCTTGGGAAGGTTCTTCCTGGGAAAGTTCTTCCTGGGAAGGTCCTTCTGGGAAAGTTCTTCCCGGGAAGGTCCTTCTGGGAAGGTTCTTCCCGGGAAGGTCCTTCCCAGGAAGGTTCTGAGAAGGTTCCTCCTGGGGAGGTCCTTCCAGGAAGGTCCCTCTGGGAAGGTCCTTCCGGGAAGGGCCTCCTGGGAAGGTTCTTCTGGGAAGGGCCTCCTGGGAAGGTTCTTCTGGGGAAGATCGTCCTGGGAAGGTTGTTCTGAGAAGTTCCTTCTGGGAAGGTTCTTTCTGCAAAGGTCCTTCTGGGAAAGCTCTTCCTGAGAAGGTTCCTCCTGAGAAGGTCCTTCTGGGAAGGTTCTTCTGGGAAAGTTCTTCCTGGGAAGGTCCTTCTGGGAAAGTTCTGAGAAGGTTCCTCCTGGGGAGGTCCTTCCAGGAAGGTCCCTCTGGGAAGGTCCTTCCGGGAAGGTTCTTCTGAGAAGCTTCCTCCTGGGAAGGTGGTTCTTGGGAAGGTCCCTCCTGGGAAGGTCCTTCTGGGAAGGTTCCTCCTCGGAAGACCCTTCTGGGAAGGTCCATCCTCAGAAGAGTCAGTCGAAAGTACCTGGAGAAGGGGGAGAAAGAGGTTGGGGAAGGGAAGGTGGAAGAGGTTGGAAGGGTTTGGTCTGGAGGAGGTGGGGATGGGGCAGAGGGAGAGTGGGTTGTGGGTTGGAAGATGGAGATGGGTTGGAAGGCCCTTGAAGGTCATCGAATGGGTTGGGTTGGAAGGGACCTCCAAGCCCACCCAGATCCATGGGCAGGGACACCTCCCACTGGCTCAGGGGGGTCCAAACCCCATCCAACCTGACTTTGGACACCTCCAAGTTTTGGGCAACCAGGACTTCTCTGGACAACCTGGGGAACGGAAAGGGGCTCCAGGAAAGCCGGAGAGGACCTCCTGATCAGGGAGTGGTGGGACAGGAGGAGGGGAAGGGGTTGAAGGTCCAAGAGGGGAGGTTGAGGTGAGATCTTGGGGAGAAATGTCCTCCTGGAAGGGTGGGAAGGTCCTCACCCAGGACCTCGGCCTGGTTGAAGCCCATCCTGGTGGCCTTGGCCCATGGATCCAGGTTCTCCAGGGCCCTCTCCAGACCCTTGGCCCATGGATCCAGATTCTCCAGGGCCCTCTGCAGACCCTTCCACCCTCCCAACTGAGGTGAGCTCTCCATCTCCTCATCCAGACCATGGAGAAAAGTCTCCATGGAGAACGTTCTCCACCCTTGAGCCTTTGAGACACCACTTGGGCTTTTAAGGATGGACGTGAGGACCTTCAGGTCTACAAAGCCAAAGCCACCCCAATGTTCTCCTTCCACCAGAGGCGGTGGAGGACGCAGGAAAGGGGTGGCCAGATGGACCTTCTCGTGTGGCTCCAGGGCTGTTGTCCCACCTGATTTTTCTTCATGCTTCATCTCCGCTGTCCATCTCCACCTGGAGATCTTGGGTCGTGTTGGCCGCTCGGGACAAAATATCGGCCATGAGGGCCTCTTCCAGCTTCTTCCTCACCTGCTGCACCCGTTCCTCTTGTTTCCTGGTGGGACACAAGAGGAGAAGGTGGAGAACCATCAGACCTTCAGGTTGGAGAAGACCTCTGAGAGCCAGTCCCACCACCAATCCAACCCAACCCTGTCCCCAGGTGCCCCATCTCCACGTCCTTTGAACCCCTCCATGTCTGGAGGCTCCACAACTTCCTTGAGATGGAATCCTGGACTCAATAAGGTTGGAGAAGACCTCCAAGATCCAGTCCCACCACCACCCCAACCCCCTGGTGCCTCCTTCACCCCATCCCCAGGTGCCCCAACTCCAGGGGGTTTGAATCCCTCCAGGTCTGGAGACTCCACAACTTCCTTCAGATGGAATTATAGACTCAATAAGGTTGAAGAAGACCTTGAAGATCCAGTCCCACCACCACCCCAACTCCCTGGTGCCTCCTTCACCCCATCCCCAGCTGCCACATCTCGGTGGGGTTTGAAGCCCTCATGGAATGGAGCCTCCACGGCTCCTCCTGACCCCACCCTCCCCTTGTTCCTTCTTGAAGGCATCTCCAGGGGGTTCCATCACCCACCTGATGTCGTCGTCAGTGACGATGAAGGCCTTGCAGAGGGGTTGGGCCGTGTTGAGCCACACGGCCGGGTTCTTCTCCACGGCCGCTGAGAGTTGCCCAGTGATAGGGGCGGAGCTCGTGTGCAAAGCGCTGGCCACGGCGGACAACAAGGTCTCATCATTGGTCCCAGGACCAACCCCTGGAGAAGACAACGATGGAGAGGTCACCGGGACCTCCGTTCTCAGGTGGCTTCGGCAGCCGGGAAAGGTTCCTCGGGGTTCCTTGGGTGGATGAAGGAGATGGGAGGTCCAACTGGACACAGGGATGGGGAAAGGGACCTTCTGAAAGGTGGGGTTGGGAGGAGAAGGGACCTCCTTGGGTGTTTGGAAAGGGAAGGGGATGGGGTGGGGTGGAGGGAGCTTGGAGATCGCGGGATGGGTGGGGTTGGAAGGACCTGGAAGATCATGGAATGATGGGATGGGTTGGGTTGGAAGGACCTTGAAGATCATAGAACGGGTTGGGTTGGAAGGACCTTGAAGATCATGAATTGATGGGATGCGAGGGGTTGGAAGGACCTTCAAGACAAGAGAACAGTGGAATGGGTTGGAAAGGGCCTTGAAGATCATGGAATCATGGGATGGGTTGAAAGGACCTTGAAGATCAGAGATTGATGGGATGGGTTGGAAGGACCTTCAAGATCGTTGGATCGGTTGGGTTGGAAGGACCTTGAAGATCGTGGGATGGGATGGGTTGGAAGGGGCCTTGAAGGTCATGGAATGATGGGATGGGAGGGGTTGGAAGGACCTTCAAGACAAGAGAACAGTGGAATGGGTTGGAAGGGGCCTTGAAGATCATGGAATCATGGAATCATGGAATGGGTTGGGTTCGAAGGACCTTGAAGATCATGGAATGGGTTAGGTTCGAAGGACCTTGAAGATCATGGAATGGGTTGGGTTGGAAGGACCTTGAAGATCATGGGATGGGTTGGATAGAACTTGAAGGTTATGGGAAGGGTTTGGTTGGAAGGGTCCTCAAAGGTCATGGAACCATGGAATGGGTTGGGTTGGAAGGACTTTGAAGATCATGGAAGGATGGGATGGGATGGGATGGGATGGGATGGGATGGGATGGGATGGGATGGGATGGGATGGGATGGGATGGGATGGGATGGGATGGGATGGGATGGGATGGGATGGGATGGGATGGAAGGACCCTGAAGATCATTGGATAGGTTGGGGTGGAGGGACCTTGAAAACTATGGGATGGGTTGGGTTGGAAGGACCTTGAAGGTCATGGAATGGGTTGGATGGGACCATGAAGATCATGGAATGATGGGATGGGTTTGGTTTGGAAGGACTTTGAAGACAAGAGAACCATAGAATGGGTTGGAAGGGACCTGGAAGATCATGGAATGATGGAATGGGTTGGGTTAGAAAGACCTTGAAGGTCATGGGATGGGTTGGGTTGGAAGGGACCTCCAAGCCCTTCCATTGCCATGGGCAGGGCCACCTCCCACTGGATGAAGGCTCTCCAAGCCCCACCCAACCTGGCCTTGACCACCTTCCAGGGATGGGGCAACCACAGCTTCTTTGGAGAACCTGGGTCAGGACCTCCCCACCCTCCCGGGAGAACATTTCTCCCCAAGGTTCCATCTCCATCTCCCCTCTTGGAGCTTCAACCCCTAGTCCTGGTCCTGTCCTCGCGTTGGTGGGATCCAGGATGACCTCAGGAGTCCCATCACGAAACGGTTCCTCCTGGACCTGAAGCCACCCCAGGAAGTGGTCACAGATACCTTGGAGACCCTTTGGGAGCTCCATGGACTTGAGGATCTCCTCGCTGACATCCGATGCGCTGAGACCTTGGAGCCTCTTCTCCCAGAAGAGCTGGAAAGGAGAAGACAACATCAAGAAACCCCCCCTTGAAGTCATCCAGGTTGGAAAAAGCCCTCTGACATGCCTCCAGATCTGGCCCTGAAGTGACCATGTGGCCCTCAGAGCCCAAGAAGCCACCAGGGTCCTGGGTTCCACCAGAAGAACCTCAGACACAGAGGTGAGGGAGATGTTTCTCCTCCTCTGCTCTTTTCAGGTTGGACCCTCTTGGAGTTCCGTGGCCAGGGTTGGTGTCTCCACCATCAGGAGGACCTGGAGGTGGTGGAACGGGTCAAGAGGAGACCACGGAGATGATCCAAGGGTTGGTGAGGACAGGCTGAGAGAGTTGGGTTTCTTCAGCCTGGAGAACTTCCAGAAGGTTCTGAGAGGATCAGATTCCTCAAAGCCCCAACCAACCTGGTCTAAACCACCTCCATTTATCTTCTCCAAAGGGGACCTCCAGGTGTTCCCTCCTCATCTTCACCACTACTGCAAAGCCCCCACCTCCAGGAAATCTCTTTAGATGCCTTCAAAGGGGGGGGGTGGTGTCTTTCCAGCTCCTGGTTGGACCTTCAGGTTCTGGAGGAACCAAGATTCTGAAGGTCAAACCCCCTTTCCTTCCAGCCTTGGGTGGAAGAGGTTCTCCAATGCTCAGCCATGGGTTCCACCACCCCCTTCCCTTCTCGTTATCCATTTCATCCACTTTTGGAGATCAACAGAAGGTCCACAAGGTCCAAATCCAAGCCCTGGAGACGATCCGAGGGCTGGAGAACCTCCCAGAGGAGGACAGGCTGAGAGAGTTGGGGTTGTCCAGCCTGGAGAGGAGAAGGTTCCAGGGGGACCTCAGAGCTGAAAGGGGCCTCCAGGAGAGCTGGGGAGGGGTTCTTGGTCAGGGAGTAGTGGGACAGGACCACCAGAAGGGTCTGAAGGTGGAAGACTGAGATGGGACCTTGGGGGGAAATTTTCTCCTGGGAGGGTGGGGAGGTCCTGGCCCGGGTTCTCCAGAGAAGCTGTGGTTGCACCATCCCTGGAGGTGGTCAAGGCCAGGTTGGATGGGGCTTGGAGAACCTTCATCCAGTGGGAGGTGGCTCTGCCCATGGAACCGGAAGGGCTTGGACGTCCCTTCCAACCCAGCCCATCCCATGGTCTTCAAGGCCCTTCCAACCCAACCCATGACTCCACGATCTTCAAGGTCCTTCCAACCCAACCCATCCCGTGATCTTCAAGGTCCTTCCAACCCAACCCATTCCATGACCTTCAAGGCCCTTCCAACCCATCCCATCCCATGACCTTCAAGGCCCTTCCAACCCAACTCAACCCATCCCATGGCCTTCTAGGTCCTTACAACCCATCCCATGGTCTTCCAGGCCCTTCCAACACATCCCATCTCATCCCATGACCTTCAAGGTCCTTCCAACCAAACTCATCCCATGACCTTCAAGGTCCTTCCAACTCAACCCATACCATGACCTTCAAGGTCCTTCCAACTCAACCCATGACTCCATGACCTTCAAGTCCTTCCAACTCAACCCATGACTCCATGACCTTCAAGTCCTTCCAACCCAACCCATCCCATGGTCTTCAAAGTCCTTCCAACACAACCCAACCCATCACCTCCAAGGTCCCTTCCAACCCACCCCATGACCTCCAAGATCCCTTCCAAGCCAACCCAACCCCTTCCATCCTTCAAGAACTCAACCTTCTCCCCACAGCCCAGCCCCACCTCAGCTCCTTCTTGACCTTCTGGGAGCTCCTGGTGGCCCCAGGGGAGGTCCTACCTGCCTTGGCTGCTCCGTCACCCGTTGAGGGTCCGTCCGGACCTTGTTGCAGGGGTGACTGGTCACCTTGGTGACCGGTTGCTTGAAGATGGACGCGGTCTGACGGATGGGAAGGGTCGTGTTCAGGTCTGGTTTCCCCTGGTGGAGAAAAGGACCAGAAGAACCTCCATTATAGAGAAGAAAAGTCCTAAAGAGGACCTTGGAGTCACCTTCTTCTCCTGAGGAGGTTTCTCGGGTCTAAAGGTGGCTCTTGGTCTTCTAAGAAAGCTTAGATAGGGTTTTGAGGAACATCACCCCCTCTAAGAAGATCAAAGACCTCCCTCAGCTCCCTGGAAGGAGGCTGGGAGGTGGGTGGTGGGGTCTTCTCCTAAAGGATGAGGGAAACGGCCTCAGGTGGCCCCAGGAGAGGTTTGGGTGGGCTTTGAGGAGAAACAGTCTTCAGGGTCAACCTCAACCCTTCCATGGTCAACTGGAAGATCAACCTCAACCCTTCCATGGTCAACTGGAAGATCAACCTCAACCACTCCAGGGTCAACTGGAAGATCGACCTCAATGAATCCAAGGTCAACCCTTCCATCCTCAACCTCAATCAGACCAAGATCAACCTCAGTGACTCCATGACATTCCAAAAGACCTCTAAGATCTTTGAGATCCTCAAAAAGACCCTTTAGACCATTGAGAAGGAAGATGTTTGAGACCATTGGAAAGACCTCTGAGATCTTCCAAAAGGTTTTTGGGATCATCCAAAGACCTCTGAGATCGTCCAGAAGAGCTCCGAGATCATCCAAAAGACCCTTGAGATCCTTAAAAAGACCTTTCAGACCATCAAAACGGCCTTTGAGATGACCAAAAGCCCTCTGAGATCTTCCAAAAGCCCTCTGAGCTCCTCCAAAAGCCCTTGGAGATCCTCCAAAAGCCCTTTGAGCTCCACAAAAAGCCCTTGGAGATCCTCCAAACAACCCTTGAGATCCTTAAAAGCCCTCAGAGCTCCTCCAAACAACCCCTGAGCTCCTCTAAAAGCCCTTGGAGATCATCCAAATACTTTAGAGATCACCAAGAAGCCCTTGGTCCTCCTCCAAAAGCCCTTGGAGATCGTCCAGAGACCTTGGAGATCCTCCAAAAGCCCTCTGAGCTCCTCCAAACAACCCTTGAGATCTTCAAAAGGCCCTTGGAGATCTTCAAAAGGCCCTCGGAGCTCCTCCAAAAGCCCTCGGAGATCCTCCAGAGACCTTAGAGATCCTCCAGAGACCTTAGAGATCCTCCAGAGACCTCTGAGCTCCTTCAAAAGCCCTTGGAGCTCCTCCAAACAACCCTTGAGATCCTCCAAAAGCCCTCGGAGATCCTCCAAAAGCCCTGTGAGATCACCAAGAAGCCCTCTGAGCTCCTCCAAACAACCCTCGAGATTCTCAAAAGCCCTTGGAGCTGATCCAAAGACCTTGGAGATCTTCCAAAATACCTCTGAGATCTTCCAAAAGCCCTTGGAGCTCCTCCAAAAGCCCTCCGAGATCCTCCACAGCCCTCGGAGTTCCACCAAAAGCCCTGTGAGCACCTCCAAAAGCTCCTGGATGTCATCAAGAAGTCCTCTGAACTCCTCCAAAGCCATTGGAGATCCTCCAAAAGCCCTTGGAGATCCTCCAAACAACCCTTGATATCCTCCAAAATACCTCTGAGCTCCTTCAAAAGCCCTTGGAGGTCACCAAGAAGCCCTCTGAGCTCCTCCGAAAGCTCCTGGAGGTCACCAAGAAGTCCCCTAAGCTCCTCCAAAAGCCCTTGGAGGTCATCCAAAGACCTTGGAGATCTTTCAAAAGCCCTTGGAGCACCTTCAAAAGCCCTCGGAGCACCTTCAAAAGCCCTCTGAGCTCCTCCAAAAGCTCCTGGAGGTCACCAAGAAGTCCTCTGAGCTCCTGCAAAAGCCCTCTGAGCTCCTGCAAAAGCCCTCTGAGCTCCTCCAAACACCACTTGAGATCCTCCAAACACCACTTGAGATCCTCCAAACACCACTTGAGATCCTCCAAACACCACTTGAGATCCTCCAAACACCACTTGAGATCCTCCAAAGCTCTTGGAGCTCCTCCAAAAGCCCTCTGAGCTCCTCCAAAAGCTCTGTGAGATCACCAAGAAGCCCTCTGAGCTCCTCCAAAAGCCCTTGGAGGTCATCCAGAGACCTTGGGGCTCCTCCAAAAGCCCTCTAAGATCACCAAGAAGCCCTCGGAGATCCTCCAAAGCCCTCTGGAGATCCTGCAAAGCCCTCTGGAGATCCTCCAGAGACCTTAGAGATCCTCCAAAGCCCTCTGAGCTCCACCAAAAAACCCTTGAGCTCCTCAAAAGTCCTCGGAGATCCTCCAAAAGCCCTCTGAGATCACCAAGAAGCGCTCTGAGCTCCTCCAAAACCCCTGGAGGTAACCAAGAAATCCCCTGAGCTACTCCAAAAGCCCTTGGAGATCCTCCAAATACCTTGGAGCTCCTCCAAAGACCTTGGAGATCACCAAGAAGCCCTCTGAGCTCCTCCAAAGCCCTTGGAGGTCACCAAGAAGCCCTCTGAGCTCCTCCAAACAACCCTTGAGCTCCTCCAAAGCCCTCGGAGATCCTCCAAAAGTCCACCAGGAGGACACGACTGACCTTGGTTTGGCTGAGGGACTCGTTCCTGAGTTTCTGTTTGTTCTTCTGCAATTTACTGGGCATCATCTTCCCTGTCCGGAAGTCGAAGCTGCTGAGATCCACGGTGTTGCCCAGGTACCTGGCCAGTTGGGGTTTGCTCCTGAACTTCTTCCCACTTGGACTGCAAAGGAGGAAAAAAGCCACCTCAGAAGGTCCCAGTGGACCAGGACATGATGGGGACCTCTTTTTCACCTCACGAGAAGAAGCCGGGGCAGGAGCCAAGATGTTCTTCAGCAGAAGGGAGAAGGTCATGGTGGTGGCACCACCAAAGATCGGATGGAGTTTGGAGCAACCTCAGGTGGTGGGAGGTGGAACTGGGTGGGGATCTGGGTGGGCTTTGAAGGCCACTCAGACCCATAATTTCATTGATCTGGGTGGGCTTGGAGGGCTCTTCCAACCCATCCCATGGTTCCAGGGATCTGGATGGGCTTTGAGGACCCTTCCAACCCAACCCACCCTACGAGTTCTCCTTGGAAGGTGACCCAAGCTCGGGGATCTTCTTTCAACCCTACGAGAGGTTTCAACCATCCTGGACTCACCAGGAGGTCTTCTCCACTCTCAAAGGGTCGACAAGGCCTGGCCAAGGTGGGGGTTGGAGGTAATGGGACCTCTTGAAGCTGGAGACCAAAGCCAAGAGAGCGAGGGCCAAGGACCAGGCAGGAGAAGAGCAACGGTGGAAGGAGAAGACCCCACCAGGAACCCAAGAGGTTCTCCAGAAAGCCCCACCTGATGTGGTTGAGGAACATCCCTGGAGGTCCTCTCTAAGCCATGCATCCCTGGAGGTCCTCTCCAAGCCATGCATCCCTGGAGGTCCTCTCCAAGCCATGCATCCCTGGAGGTCCTCCAACCCCTTAAGAAGCTTCCACCAAGGAGAAGATTGAGAACTTCAGAAGTGGTGGGACCAGGCTCAGCAGAACCACCATGGAATGGCTTGGAAAGGGACCTCAAAGCTCATTCAGGGCCACCTCTGGGTCCATCAAGGTTCTCAAAGCCTCATCCATCCTGGTCTCCAACACCTCCAGGGTTCAGAGAGCCATGGAAGAGGTTTGGGTGAGACTGGAGGAGCTCTGAGGGCTTCTCCCAACCTTGAGGATTCCACGAGTTCTTCTTGAGTTCTCCTTGCCGTGACAACCAAAAGGAGCTGAAGCCACCAAGCCCTTGGTCCACCAAGACCTTCCAACCCCAGGAGAGCAACCAAGAGGTCCAAGTCCTCCTGATCATCGCAACCCAGGAGGTTGATGGAACTCCAGATGTTCTTCCCTGTCAAAACCCACCCAAGACTTGGGTCTTCTTCTCTTTTCCACCAAAGAACTCCAAGAACCGAAAGGGACACTTGGGAGAAACCACCTCGAGGAAGCCCCAAAGTCCTCGCAACGCGACCCAGAAGCTTGGAAAGACCTCGTCGAGGAGAAGTTTCAAAGGGTGGGAGGGAGGAGACCTCAACAAGATGGTCATCTTGAAGGTGACCTCCTCCAGGGTGGCTGTGGAGGGGGGACCAAACCTCCCCCAGATGTTCCACCACCAAAGATCTTCTCGGGTTCTCCTCAAGCAGGAAGCGAAGCCACCAGAGAAAGCAAAGGCGAGGTCCAGGTTTGGAGAAGGACATCTGGAGGTGGTCAACAGGGAGAAGAAACCTCCCCTGAAGGTCTGAGAGGCTTTTGGTGGGACCAGAGCTTTGGTATCGAAGTCACGGCGTGGGGTGGGGTTGGAAGGGGCCTCAAAGCCCAACCAGATCCACCTCCCACCACCACAGGGTTCTCCAACCTGGTCCTCAACACCTCCAGGGATGGGGGCAACCAGGACTTCTCCGGGCAACCTGGGCCAGGACCTCCTCACCCTCCCAGGAGAACGTTTCCATCCCAAGTTCTCATCTCAATCTTCACTCTTGGAGCTTCAAAGCCTTCCTGTCCCACCACTCCTTGACCCAAGAGGCCCCTCTTCAGCTTTCCTGGAGAACCTTTCCATACTGAAAGTTCTAAGGTCTCCATGGAACCTTCTCTTCTCCATGGGATGGGTTGGAAGGACCTTGAAGACCATGGGATGGGGTGGAAGGACCTTGGAGACCATGGATTGGGGTGGAAGGACCTTGTTGGAAGGAACCTGGAGAAGATGGAGGAACCAAGGTGGAACCAGAGGGAGGTGGAAGAACCTGGGAGGAACCTGGGAGAGATGGAGTAACCAGGAGAAACCGGAGAGGAACCAGGGGGAGATGGAGGAACCGAGAACCAGGAGGACCCAGAAGAGCTCCTGGATGTCAGAACTGGTCCCTCCCACCATGGGCCCTCTTCTCCCTTCCCACCGTGGCCTGGAAGAACCTGAGGAAGCGGGGAGGAACCTGGGGGAACCAGAGGAACTGGAGAGGAACCAGGGAGGAACCTGGGGGAGATGGAAGAGATGGAGGAACCTGGGAGGAACCAGAGAGGAACCAAGGACCAGGAGGACCCAGAAGGGTTCCTGGAAGTCACAACTGGTCCCTCCCACCATGGGCTGCCTTCTCCCTTCTCACCAGGGCCTGGAGGAACCTGAGAAACCAGGGAGGAACATGGGGGAGATGGAGGAACCTGGGAGGAACCAGGGGGAGATGGAGGAACCAGAAGGGCTCCTGAATATCACAACTGGTCCCTCTTCTCCCTTCCCACCATGACCTGGGGGGAGATGGAGGAACCTGGGAGGAACCTGGGAGAGATGGAGGACCCAGAAGGGCTCCTGGATGTCACAACTGGTCCTTCCCACCATGGGACCTCTTCTCCCTTCCCACTGTGACATGGGGGAGTTGGAGGAACCTGGGAGGAACCAGAGGAACCTGTGAGGAACCTGTGGGAGATGGAGGAACCTGGGAGGAACCGAGGTCCAGGAGGACCCAGAAGAGCTCCTGGATGTCACAACTGGTCCCTCCCACCATGGGCCTTCTTCTCCCTTCCCACCAGGGCCTGGAGGAACCTGAGGAACCAGGGAGGAACCAGAGGAACTGGAGAAGAACTAGGGAGGAACCTGGGGGAACCAGAAGAGGGGAAACTGGGAGGGGGGAAACTGGGATGGACTGGGATGGAACTGGAAGGGCAACTGGGGAGTTCCTGGGATGGACTGGGGGGAACTGGGATGGACTGAGGAGAACTGGGAGGGACTGGGGAGAACTTGTTGGGGGAGAACTGGGAGGGGACTGGGGAGAACTGGGAGAACTGGGAGGGGAACTGAGGGGTTCCTGGGGGATTCCTGGGATGAACTGGGAGGGAACTGGTATCGACTGGGGGAAACTGGGAGAACTGGGAAGACTGGGAAAACTAGGGGGGAACTTGGTGGGGGAGAAAACTGTGAGGGGACTGGGGGAACTGGGGGGTTCCTGGGGAGGGACTGGGATGGACTGGGGGGGAACTTGGTGGGGGAGAACTGGGAGGCACTGAGGAGAGACTGGGGGAAACTGGGAAGGGACTGGGGTAACTGGGAAAACTGGGAGGGGAACTGGGGGAAACTGGGGGGCACTGGAGGGAACTGGGAAGACTGGGAAAACTAGGTGGGAACTTGGTGGGAGAGAACTGGGAGGAACTGGAGGGAACTGGGAAAACTGGGAGAGGAACTGGGGGGTTACTGGGGGGGGAACTGGGAGGGACTGAGATGGACTGGGGAGAGACTGGGGGGAACTGGGAGGGAGTGGAGGGTTCCTTGGGGGGACTGGGGGGAATTTGGTGGGGGAGAACTAGGAGGCACTGGGAGGGACTGGGAGAACAGGGAAAACTGGGAGGGGAACTGGGAGGAACTGGAGGGAACTGGGGGGTTACTGGGATGGACTGGGGGGAAGTGGGGAGGGACTGGGGCGGAACTTGGTGGGGGAGAACTGGGAGGCACTGGGAGGGGACTGGGGGGTTCCTGGGGGGAAGTGGGAGGGACTGGGGGGAAGTGGGAGGGAAGTGGGGGGGAACTTGGGGGGGGGAGAACTGGGAGGGGACTGGGGGATAACTTGGTGGGGGAGAACTGGGAGGGACTTGGAAAACTGGGGGGGGAACTTGGTAGGGGAGAACTGGGAGGCACTGGGGAGAGACTGGGGGAACTGGGAGGGACTGGCAAGACTGGGAGGGGAACTGGGGGGTTACTGGGATGGAACTGCAATTGAACTGGGGAGGGACCAGGGGGAACTGGGAGGGGAACTGGGAGAGCCTGGGGGGAACTTGGTGGGGGAGAACTGGGAGGCACTGGGAGGGGACTGGAGGTTCCTGGGGGGTTACTGGAAGGGACTGGGGGAACTGAGAAAACTGGGGGGGGAACTGGGGGGAAACTGGGAGGGACTGGGATGGACTGGGGGGAACTGGGAGGGAACTTGGGGGGGGGAACTGGGAGGGGACTGGAGGAACTGGGGTGTTCCTGGGGGGGCACTGGTAGGAACTGGAAGAACTGGGAGGGGAACTGGGGGGTAACTGGGAGGAACTGGGAGGGGAACTGGGGGGGTTCCTGGGATGGACTGGGAGAGACTGGGATGGACTGGGAAAATTGGGGGGGAACTTGATAAGGGAGAACTGGGAGGTAATGGGGAGAGACTGTGGGAACTGGGAGGGACTGGGAGAAGTGGGAAAACTGGGAGGGGAACTGGGGGGTGACTGGGGGGGACTGGAGGAGACTGGGAGGGGAACTGGGGGATTACTCGGATGGGACTGGGATGGAACTGCGATGGAACTGGGGAGGGATTGGGGCGAACTGGGAGGGACTGGGAAAACTGGGGGGGAACTTGGTGAGGGAGAACTGGGGGTTGCTGGGATGGGGTTACTGGGATGTACTGGGATGTCCCACCAGTAACCCCCACTGGTCGGCACTGGTCGGGCGCGGGGCTGACCTGAAGTAGTAAACATCGCTCTTGCCCGCGCTCAGCCCCGACTTCCGGATCACCTCCTCCTTCTTCCAGCCCGGGGGCAGCGCCGGGCACTCCGTGCGCCCCGGGGCCTCCATCCTGCCGGGGGGCTCTGCTCGGCCCGGGGCTTCCCCCCGGCCCGGCCTCGCCATGCGCCGGGAGCCGCCTCCTACTCAATCGCCACGCCTCGCCTCGCCTGCAGGGCAGGGCAGGGCAGGGCAGGACCCCGGCTGCGCGCGCAGCGTCCGGGCACCAGCGAGAGTGTGCGCGAGGACAGAGCGGCACCACGGGGAGGGGGGTGGGGGGATAGAGAGGGAAGGAGGAAAGAGGGGTGGGTGGGGAGATCATAGAGAGGGAGGGGGCGGAGCGGCCTCCGGGGGGGGGGGGGGGGCAGATGGGACGGTGAGGCGGAGACGGAGGGGAGAGGCGTGGACCGGGGTGGGGGGAGGGGGGTAAAGTGGAGCGGAGAAAGAGGGGGTGGGTGGTGAGATCATAGAAACGGAGGGGCAGGACGGGGGGGGCGGGTCATAGAGAGGGAGGGTAGGAGCGGGACCGGGCGGGGGGGGGGAAGAGGGAGGGGGGGAGAGGGAGGGGGTGGATGGGGAGCTCATTGAGAGGGAGGGGCGGAGCAGGACGGGGAGAGAGGGGGGGAGTGAGATCATAGAGAGGGAGGGGCAAAGCGAAGGAGGGAGGGGAGAGGGAGGGGCGGAGAGGGACGGGGGGGGTGAAAGGGGGGATAGAGAGGGAGGGGGGAAAGGGGGGTGGGTACTGGGGAGGGGGTGCATGGGGAGAGCATAGAGAGGGAGGGGCAGGACAGGGGGGGTCATAGAGAGGGAGGGGAGAGGGAGGGGGGAAGGGGGGCGGAGAGGGGAGGTGGATGGGGAGATCATAGAGAGGGAGGGGCAGAGCGGCACCGGGGGGGGGGGGGCATAGAGAGGGAGAGGAGAGAGAGGGGCGGAGCAGGACTGGGGCGGGAGGGGGGAGAGGGTAGGGGGAAAGAGGATGGGTGGGGAGATCATAGAGAGGGAGGGGGGAGGGAGGGGCGGAGCCGGACGGGGAAGGGGGGCGGGTACTGGGGAGGGAATGGATGAGGAGAGCATAGAGAGGGAGGGAAGGGCAGAGAGGCCCCGGGGGGGGGAGAGGAGGCCCCCCCAGGTCCTTCTCCCCCAGGGACCTTCTCCACCCAGTGCCAATCCAAGTGAGGATGGAGGCAACCAAAGGCCAATCCTCTGGAGGGCGCTGCAACCCAAGGAACGGGCTGGGAGCATCCCAGGAGCTGCCCCAGGTGACCTTCTCACTGGGGGGGTCGAGGTCCTCCTGCTCCAAGAAGGACCTCGCCCCCCGCTGAGCTCCGTGTGAAGGACGTGGTGGTCCATGAAGAGAGATGGATGAGGTTCAACCAGGCCAAGTGGTGGGGTCCTCCACTTGGGTCCCACCAACTCCATGGCAGCTCCAGGCTTGGGGAAGAGCAGCTGGAAAGGTTCCTGGAGGAGAAGGCCCTGGGGGTGTTGGTCAGCAGGGGTGAACATGAGCCAGCAGTGGTCAAGAAGGACCTGGAGAAGCTGGATCCCTGGGCCAAGGGTCTGGAGCTGGAGAACCTGGATCCATGGGCCAAGGGTCTGCAGAGGGCCCTGGAGAACCTGGATCCATGAGCCAAGGGTCTGGAGATGTAGATGGAGAACATGGATCCATGGGCCAAGGGCACGAAGGGTCTGCAGAGGAGCCTGTAGAACCTGGATCCATGGGCCAAGGGCAGGAAGGGTTTGCAGAAGGAACTGAAGAACTTGGATCTATGGGCCAAGGGTCTTCAGAGGGAGCTAGGGAACCTGGATCCATAGGCCAAGGGTCTGCAGAGGGAGCTGGAGAACCTGGATCTATGGGCCAGGGGTCTGCAGAGGGAGCTGGAGAACCTGGATCCGTGGACCAAGGACAGGAAGGGTCTGCAGAGGACCTGGAGAACCTGGATCCATGATCTTTGAGGTCCCTTCCAAACCAACCCACTCCATGGTTCTCTGATCCCTGGCCTTTGAGGTCCTTTGCAATCTAAACCGTTCCATGATTCTTTGATGAAGATCAAGGCCAGGTTGGATGGGCTTGGAGCAACCTGATCCAGCTGAAGAGGGATGGATCTCCATGGGCTTTAAGGTCCCTTCCAATCCAAACCACTCCATGATCCTATGGAGAAATGTTCTCCTGGGAGGGTGGGGAGGACCTGGCCCAGGTTGCCCAGTGAAGCTGTGGCTGCTCCATCCCTGGAGGTGTTGAAGGCCACGTTGGATGGGGCTTGGAGCTCCCTGATCCAGTGGGAGGCGTCCTTATGCGTGGCCTGGAGTTGGAACTGGATGGGCTTTTCTCCATCCCTGGAGGGCTTAAAAAATGACGTGCCGGTGGCACCTGGGGGCAGGGCCTAAGCAGGCACCGTGGGGTTGGGCTGAGGATTGGACCGGATGACCTTAGAAGGCTTTTCCAACCTTAATGATTCCGTGATTTGGAATGAAGTAAAGTCTTGAAGGATGAGGTTTGGACCATCTTGAAGGATGAGTTCTGGACCATCTTGAAGGATGAGTTCTGGACCATCTTGAAGGATGAGTTCTGGACCATCTTGAAGGATGAGTTCTGGACCATCTTGAAGGATGAGTTCTGGAACATCTTGAAGGATGAGGTTTGGAACATCTTGAAGGATGAGTTTGGGATCATTTTGAAGGATGAGTTTGGGATCATTTTGAAGGATGAGTTTTGGAACATCTTGAAGGATGAATTTTGAACATCTTGAAGGATGAGGTTTGGAACATCTTGAAGTCATGGAGTCCACCCACACCTCTCTTCTCCATAACTGGATCCCTTGAGCACCTCATCCGACTTTGAGATACCTCCAGGGTTGGAGACTCCACCACCTCCCTGGGCAACCTCTGCCAGGGCCTGAGAACCCTTCTGGTGACGAAGCTTTCCATGATCATGGAGTGGTTTGAGTTGGAAGATACCTTAAAATATCCAGTCTACACCTGTCTCCTTCTCCAGATGTTCTCCACCCCTTCTCCAGCTTCATTCTCCTTCTCCAGATGTTCTGAACCCCCTTCCCCAGCTCCATTCTCCTCCAGATGTTCTCCACCCCTTCCCCAGCTCTGTTCTCCTCCTCCAGATGTTCTCCAGCCCTGTTCCCAGCTTTATTCTCCTTCTCCAGATGTTCTCCAGCCCCTTCCCCAGCTCCGTTCTCCTTCTCTAGATATTCTTCAGCCCCTTTCCCAGCTCCATTCTTCTCCAGATGTTCTTCACCCCCTTCCCCAGCTCCGTTCTCCTTCTCCAGCCCCTTCCCCAACTCCGCTCTCCTTCTCCAGATGTTCTCCACCCCTTCCCCAGCTCTGTTCTCCTTCTCCAGATGTTCTCCAGCCCCTTCCTCAGCTCCGTTCTTCTTCTCCAGTTGTTCTCCACCCCTTCCCCAGCTCTGTTCTCCTTCTCCAGATGTTCTGAAACCCCTTCCCCAGCTCTGTTCCTCTTCCCCAGACATTCTCCAGCCCCTCAAGGTCCTTCTTGGAGCGAGGGGCCTAAACCTGTCCCCTGGATTCGAGGTGAGTCCAGGAGGACCATCCCTTCCCTGCTCCTGCTTCCACCCCATGGGTGATCCAAGCCAGGATGCTGGTGACCTCCTTAGCCACCTGGGCCACCACTGCCTCATCTTCAGCTACTGGTGACTGACACCTCCAGGTCCTTTCCCACCAGGCAAGATTTAACTGAGAAGCCTCATTATTCAGGCAGATGACTCCACCTCATCTTCTTCACAAACAAAATGAATGTAAATCATGGAATTGAGCCAAAATTCCTCCGATTCCGGCAGAAGGAGCTCAAAAATCTGATTTGGATTTCTGGTGGTCGTCCCCCAATTTTCCACTCCGGTGCAGCCCCAAATTTCCCACCCCAGAGGATCCTCAAATTTCCCACCCCAGAGCATCCCCAAATGCCTTGGGTTGGAAGGGAACTTGTAGATCATCCAGTTCCAACCCCACTGCCGTGGGCACGGACACCTCCAGGGATGGGGTAACCACAGCTTCTCTGGGAATCCTGGGCCAGGGCCTCCCAGGAGAACATTTCTCCCTAAGATCTCATCCAAGAGGGAGTTTCAAACCATTCCCCTCATCCTATCCCTGCACCCCGTGATCAAGAGCCCCTTCCCAGCTTTCCTGGAGCCCCTTTCAGCACTGGGAGGCTGCTCTAAGGTCTCTTCAGAGCCTTCTCTTCTCCAGGCTGAAGAACCTCAACTCTCTCACTGGCACAGGTTGTCCAGGGAAGTGGTGGCTGCCCCATCCCTGGAGGTGTTCAAGGCCAGATTGGATGGAGCTGGTATCGTGGCCAGAGCAGGATGAGGGTGTGGTCTATGCCTTTCACTGAGAACGTTCCGGAGAGTCAACTTCGACAACAGAGAGGACGCTGAGCAGATGATGGAATGGAGCTGGCGGGGAAAATCCATCACTGATCACCTCCGAAGCCAACTTTCTTCTATCCAGAGGAGGGATAGATGATCCAAAGACTGGAGAACCTCTAGTGTGAGGAAAGGTTGAGAGTTGGGTTGGTTCACTGTGGAGAAGAGAAGGCTCCGGGAAGACCTCATAAGGGCCTTCCAGTGCTTGAAGGGGGCTCCAGGAAAACTGGGGAGGGACTTTTTATGAGGGTCTGGAGTGACAGGACGAGGAGGAGCAGCTTTAAATTGGAAGGGGGAAGATTTAGATTAGATATTAGGATGAAATTCTTCACGATGAGGGTGGGGAGGCCCTGGCACAGGTTGCCCAGAGAAGCTGTAGTTGCTCCATCCCTGGATGTGTTCAAGGCCAGGCTGGATGGGGCTTTCAGTCCCCCGATCCAGTGGGAGGTGTCCCTGCCTGTGACAGGGGGTGGAACTGGATGAGCTTTAAGATCCTTTCCAACCCAACCCATTCCATGATTCCATGATTCTGAGTCCATGATTCTATGATTCTATTCAGCTTTCAAGTATCCACCTCTGCAATGAGGCTGAGGGGATCTAAGCTTTTCCACCTCCTTGCTTCCTACTGACGTTGCCTGCAGAGAACTTCCCTTCCCTGCTTCTACTTCGGGATTTAATGAGCACCTCAAAAACGCTCCCAGCTCCTTCCCCTGCAAACGTTTGTGCCTGGTTTGGCCATTGGAATGGCTAAAGGTGCTTTGCACCCTTTCACAACACCATGGATTTGCAGGATTCTGTGACAGCTGCAGGACAGGAGGACATCCCACAGAAGAACCTGGTTGGACTGGATGATCTTAGAGGCCTTTTTCAACCTTAATTACTCTATGGCCCCTCAGTGAGCTACAGCAGAAATGCTCCAACTGTAGAAGAAAACAACTGATACTTCCCAAGGGCTGGAAGGACCCAGAGATGGCCTCACTGTCAACTCACCCCCACCCTCCCACGGGTGGACAAGCTCTGTCATCGTTTCGCCCAGTGTCGCCCCTTCTGTTTGGGCAGAAGATGTCAGAGCGGGTGAGCACGGACTTGCAAACACACCCAAAATACTCTGGAGGAATGTGGAGATGATTCAAACAATCATCTGGTCTTTGAAGATGTCAAGGAGGAGATCGGACCAGATGTGCAGCAGCCCTGCCTAAGGCGGTTCGTGAAGGGGTTGGTGAGAAGATGCTCCTGTGAAAAACAAAAGGCAGAGAGTGCTAAAAGAAGAGGCTCAAGAAGTGAGGGTGAAGGAAAATCTCATTGTAGCATCCAACACGCAACATCCTGAGCCACCCAGGAGCCCCACGGCTGAGACTTTCTCCACTGTCCATGCAAAGCTGCCGGAGCACACGGGGACTTTGGCAGTGGGTTGGGAGCTGTTGGGAGAAGAAGGACCAGCCTTCCAAGCAATCCTGTTGGGAAAGCCAATGGTCCCTGGACCTATGTGACCACCTCTGTGCTTCTCCACTTCCTGGATACCTTTTAGTTGGGAATTACCCAAGAATGAGGGTGTAGAAACAGCCAGACCAGTAGAGGGGACACGATGGTCCTCGCTCCCTGGGAAGTGACACCACAAACCCTATGGCAAAATATTGGCAGCATTGATGTCCATTGTGACATAATCAAGGGAGGGTTAACGAGCACGTGATCAAGCACAGGAGGGACATTGGACTGTTGGAGTGAGTCCAGAGGAGGCCACGGAGATGATCTGAGGAGAGAATAACTTCCCATTCAAGGACAGGCTGAGAGAGTTGGGGTTGTTCATCCTGGAGAAGAAAAGGCTCCGGGGAGACCTTAGACGAACCTTCCAGTACTGAAAGGGGCTCCAGGAAAGCTGGGGAGAGGCTCTTGGTCAGGGAAAGGATGAGGGGGAATGGTTTCAAGCTGAAAGAGGGGAGACTGAGATGATGTCTTCAGGAGAAATGTTCTCACCATGAGGGTGGGGAGACCCTGGCCCAGGTTGCCCAGAGAAGTGGTGACTGCTCCATCCCTGGAGGTGTTGAAGGCCAGGTTGGATGAGGCTTGGAGTCCCCTGATCCAGTGGGAGGTGTCACTTCCCATGGAACTGGATGGGCTTTGAGGTCCCTTCCAATCCAAAATATTTTATGATTCTCTGAAAATCACCCTCAAGGGGAGGTCAGGGATTAATTTAGAATGGGGAGAAAATGTGTTTTGCTTGGGCTGAGCTGAGAGTTCTTCCTTCTTGTGGACTGAGTACGTGTACCCTCTTCTTGGGGAAGAGTGGCTGGAAAGCTTCCCAGCACAAAAGGACCTGGGGGTGCTGGTCAAAAGCAGCTGAACATCAGCCAGCAGTGGCCCAGGTGACCAAGGAGGCCACCAGCACCCTGGCTTGGATCAGCCATGGAGTGGGCAGCAGGAGCAGGGAAGGGATTGTCCACCTGAACTCGGTGCTGGTGAGGCCACTCCTGGAATCCTGGGTTCAGTTTTGGACCCAAGAAAGCCCTTGAGGGGCTGGAGAGCATCCAGAGAAGGGAACGGAGTTGGGGAAGGGTCTGGAGAACAGGGTTTGTGGGAGCAGCTGAGGGACCTGAGGCTCTTTAATCTGGAGAAGAGGAGGCTGAGGGGAGACCTCATCGCTCTCTGCAGCTCCTGGAAAGGAGGTTGTGGTGAGGTGGGTGCTGGGCTCTTCTTGTAAGTAACAAGTAATAGAATGAGAGGAAATGGTCTCAAGTTGCACCAGGGGAGGTTTAGAATGGATATCAGGAAATATTCCTTCACAGAGAGACTGGTGAAGCCCTGGCAGAGGCCGCCCAGGGCAGTGGTGGAGTCTCTACCCCTGGAGGGGTTGGAAAACTGTGTAGATGTGGTTCTTCAGGACATGGTTCAGCAGGCATGGTGGGGTTGGGCTGGCAGTTGGGTTGGATGACCTTAGAGGTCTTTTCCCACCTTAATGACTCTGTGATTCTTCACAAGGACTCGTTTCAGCGAGGACCTTGGCCTTGGGCTGCAGGTGGCATTGATTTAAGTGGGCTGAGCCTGGAAAGAGATGGTCTTCAAAAAGGAGAAGAAAGGCTGCGCTCACAGGAGCACCAGATCCATCTGCAGATCTCCAGGGGCTCCGGGTCGAAGTTGTAGAGATGTTCCTGAAGAAAATGATCAATAGCAAAGCTCCCAGATACCTCAAGGTTTGTGTCCAAAATCCACAAAGTCCAACTTGTCGTGGCTTGGCTTATTTTGAGCCATTTGGGATTTTTGTGTGCTTGGTCTTGGATTATTATTCTGTGATTAAAAAGCTGCAGCGCTGCTCTTCAAAGCCCTGGGGGAGGTTTGTGTCCCCAGCTGGAAATCCAAGGTAAGAGTTGTTTCATAAATCGTAGAACCATGGTCTGTCCTGAGTTGGAAGGGACCCACAAGGACCATCCAGTCCAACTCTTGGTCCTGCACAGGACAACCCCAACATTCACCCCGTGGGGCTGAGGGCATTGGCCAAATGCTTCTGGAGTATTGTCAGGCTGGGACTGCTTCCCTGGGAGCTGTTCCAGTGCTCCACCACCCTCTGGGTGAAGAACCTTCTCCTGATGTCCAATCTAAACCTCTCCTGGCCCATCTTCCTGCCATTCCCTCAGGTCCTGTCATAGAATCATAGAAACTTCCGATTGGAAAAGACCTCTGAGATCATCAAGTCCAACCACATTGGTCGGTCACCAGAGAGAAGAGCTCAGCACCTTCTCCTCCTCCTCCTCCCCTCGTGAGGAACCTGCAGAGCACCACGAGGTCTTCCCTCAGCCCCTGTTGACCTCCTGTCCCTATTCCAACGACGACGTCAATCTCCTCCAACGTGGATGTGGAGCCATCCAAGAGCTGTGTTAACCCTTCTTTCTCCAACTTAAACCAGAGGTGGAGATTCGATAGGGTTTAACCCCTTGAGATGGGTTTTCACCCTGAAATATCCAGGCATCTCATTCTGAGGTGAGGTTTTCCGTTGCGAACTGCGAAGGATTTCCTCACCCTCTGGAAACATTTCCATGGAAAATCTTCGTGGAGTTGAATAACAAAGCATTTTTAAAGGAGCATTTCCACAAACACACGAGAGCTCTTAATGAAGCATTGGAATTCCTCCTTGGCATGGGATTTCCGTTCCGGCTCGGGGCCATAGAAAAGAATCTGAGTTATTACTTCTGTTGCAGTGCCATTTTACTCAAAATCTTTTATTCAGAGATTCACATATAATTGCCCACCTAATAAAAGGAGCTCTTAGGTTGTAAAGATCCTTCCCGTACTCTTCTAAAATTAGGACCCACTCAAGCTTGAAATCAAAGGCAGAGCTGAACGGAACAACTCATCCGAAACTCTCTTCCTCGGCTTTTGCAGCCTCCAAACTGATAAAGGATGCAAATCAGCTCCCTTTTTTGGGGATTCAGCTGCATAAACAGGGATTAATGCTGAGTGCAGCTGAAAATTTAGCAATAAAAACCCAAATGCGCACAAAATTTAGCCAATTTGACCCGTTATTGGCACCAATAAACACCGCAACACTCAAGAGCTGAGAGAGGGAATCCCTAAAGATGGTTCGTGGTGTCCTGTTCCTCTCCGCTCTTTCCTTCCTGTTCTCAACCAGGAAATATTATGCTCCTAATTAATTAATCACTTATTTATCAGCCTCTGGGGTTCTGCCCCCCTCCAAGCTCGTGCCTTGCTGGTGGGAAGCCCCCAACGTTGGCCACCCCTTCACACTCCTCATCCTCCAGGATGAGGAGCAGTCGGGATGCCAACGGGCAGTTCCTGGGAGCAGAAGCATCCAAGGTGTATGAGATAGGCTCGGGGAGACTCCAGCTCCACTTTTCACTCTGCTCCACCTTGTGATGGCCCCAGAAACTCTTCCCAAGGTCATCACGGGGTCAAAGGCCACCCACACGGAGATGGGTTTAATTTCAAGCTCAATAACAGCGTGATGGAGAAGATTGAGTGTTATGTCCTCTTCTCACGCGTGGCTGAATGGCACAAGACCACCAATTCAGGCTGATTTTTCCCTTTTCCTTATGTTTTCCTTTTTTTTTTTTTAACATTCCTGGGTTTTTTTTGCCAGACAAACCCCACAAAAGAGGGGCACGAAGGGGCTTCCTAAAAGGGCTGAATTTCCCAGCGACTTCCTCGCACGAGAGGGTGGAAAAGAAATGAAGAATCCGTCTCGTGGCTTTGTGCTATTGGGAAAACTTCCAGGTTTTTGGCACCTGGTGGGAGCTGATCCTTTCCTTTTCGTAGACATTAATGACATCATCGAGCAGAAGACCCACAAAGCTCCAACAGCGTCTCGTGAATGGCACGGGCCGTGTTCCAAAACAGAATTCCATGAGGTAAGACTAGACCTAGACAAAGAGCTACCAACCTCTACGGGGTAAACCAGGAATGAGCCGGGACAACTTGAGCTCTACCAAGACTCAGAAGATCACCAAGAGCCACCTGGTGGCACCAGACGCGGCTCCGCAGTGATGCCATCCTTTGCCTTTGGCACTCGAGATGCCGCATCCGGAGTTCCATATCGTTTCCATCACTACTCTATCCTTTACTTTTTATTCTTTTTTGGACTTTGGAGGAGTCTTCCTTGCACGGAAGGAGTGGTACTGGGAACATGATGATGTCATGGGGTGGTGGACATGGACGGTGCGCAGGGGGCATCCTGGTGTGCTGCAATGCTCCGGGATAATTATCGCTTCCTCCAGAGCTTTTCAGAAGGCTGAGCCCGTGATAGCGTTGAGTTGCTTCATCAGCCCCTCCAGACTAGCCATCTGCTCGCTCAGGTCGTCCTGCTCATACACCTGCAATCCCCAAAAAACCCCAGGGATAAGCAGGAAAATGGAGGAGAACGGAATAACTCCTGTAAAAACCAGGACGTGGCCCATGGAAGGCACCTCCTGGAACAACCACACCACCTGTGTGGTCCTCAGGGACCTGGAATGTTCAAGGATGGGCTGATGCTTCCAGGCTGGATAGCAAAGCCTTCCTGGTCTGAAGAGGACGGAAGAGTGACACCTAGATACTAGATGAGCAGACTTCGTTTATTGAGAGTAGAGTGCACACTTTTATACATGTCGCAACTATGGTTATACATATTCATTAAACAAAGGAATATATTGGTTCTTCAGCTAAATGTCTACCCCACCTTGTTTTTCTCATTACCCGTTATCAGTTCCGAATTCTGTGCATTCTTTCTTAACTGCAAGTTCCGTCTTCTGAAGTCAAGGACAGGCGCCCCTGCTATATATCTCTTGTTTGTTATCCTAGCAGTTCTTGTGTGCTGCCTGCATGTCCTTTCTCACGCAACCACATCTCTACACTGGTCCTCAGGGAATAGGAATGTTCAAGTGTGAGCTGAGGCTTCCAGGCTGGATAGCAAAGTCCTTCTGGTCCTCAGGGACATGGAATGTTCAAGGATGGGCTGACGCTTCCGGATAGCAAAGACTTTTTGGTCCTCGGGGACCTTCCAGGAATGTTCAAGAATGGGCTGGCTCTTGCAGGCTGGATAACAAAGCCTTCCTGATACTCAAGGACCTGGAATATTCAAGGATGAGCTGGCTCTTCCAGGCTGGATAGCAAAGCCTTCCTGGTCCTGAAAGACCTGGAATGTTCAAGGATGGGCTGATGCTTCCAGGCTGTATAGCAAAGCCCTTCTCCTCAAGGACCTGGAATGTTCCAGGTTGGGCTGGTGCTTCCATGCTGGATAGCAAAGGCTTGCTGATCCTCGGGGAGTAGGAATGTTCAAGAATGGGCTGACACTTCAAGGCTGGATAGCAAAGCCTTCCTGGTCCTCAGGGAGTAGAAATGTTCACGGATGGGCTGATGCTTCCAGGTTGGATAGCAAAGCCTTTCTCCTCAAGGACCTGGAATGTTCCCGGATGGGCTGGTGCTTCCAGGCTGGAAAACAAAGCCTTCCTGGTCCTCAAGGACCTGGAATGTTCAAGGATGGGCTGGCTCTTCCAGGCTGGATAACAAAGCCCTTCTGGTCCTCAAGGACCTGGAATCTTGAAGGATGGGCTGATGCTTCCAGGCTGGTGGTCCCACTGCTTTGGATGCAGCCCAGGACATGGGTGGCTTTCTGGCCTGCAAGTTCCTGTTGAGGACTCATGTTGAGCTTTTCATCCCCCAGCACCCCAAGTCCTTCTCCCCAGGGCTTCTCCTGATCCTGTTGTCCCCCAGCACCCCAAGTCCTTCTCCCCAGGGCTTCTCCCGATCCTGTTATCCCCCAGTACCCCAAGTCCTTCTCCCGTGGTTAATATTAACACAGAACTTAAGCACTTGCTTCTCCCCTCTGTGACAGACACCAAAGTCCATCAAAATCATGGAATCAGAGAATTATGGAATGAGTTGGGTTGGACCTTAAAGCTCATCCAGTTCCAACCCCCTGCCATGGACAGGGACACAAGAAACTTAATCAGGGGGCTCAAAGCCTCATCCAGCTTGACCTTGAGCATCTCTAGGGATGGGGCAGCCATCACTTCTCTGGGCAACCTTAAGACCCATCCAGTTTCAACCCCCCTATCACGGGCAAGGACACCTCCCACTGGATCAGGGGGCTCAAAGCTCCATCCAACCTGGCCTTGAACACCTCCAGGATGTTCAGACCTCCAGGGTAAGCCACCACTTCTCTGGGCAACATTAAAACCCATCCAGTTCCAACTACCCCTGCCATGGACAGAGACACCTCCCACTGGATCAGGGTCCTCAAAGATCCATCCAACCTGGCCTTGAACACCTCCAGGGATGGGGTAGCCACCACTTCTCTGGGCAACCTGGGCCAGGGCCTCCCCACTGGAGGTGCTTTCTAATCTCTGTCAGGTGCAGCGTAACAGCCCAGGTAAGGAGGGACCAATCATCATCTAGAAATTAATGAGCCAGGTTGGGGACCAGAGGACAGAACCTGATGGTGATGGGGCTTGTAAGAGTGATAGCTTGGAAAGTTGGCTCTTACGTTGGCGGAGTCCTTTGTCTGCTTGTGGCCCTCTTCTGCGACCTCCGGGGCTGTGGGCACCGAGATGGGCAGCAGAGGCGACCTGGCTTTTCCTGCCAAGCCAAGGGATGCTGTTTTTACCTGATCCTTGGGGAGGTTGGGCCCTGGGAGAAGAAACGAAAGTCACATTGAGAACCTGGAGGTACCAAAACAGGATTGCGGTGAAATTCGGCGATTAGAAGCAAAAGAGGCTGATTTTACTACTGCTGCTTGTGATTTTAGTCATGAAGGTACAGCTTCCTTCCTCGATGGACAAAACATCTTCCTGGAGGAGCAGAGCCAACACAGAGACTTTCTAAGAACTCTTCAGTTGTATTTCATGGGGTCATCTCCTGAAAGAGGACTTAAAGTTGCAGTAGATTTGCAGTTCCCTCTTACTTTTTGATGAACCATAGAAGGTGGTGGAGTCACCATCCCTGGAGGGGTTTAAAAGGTGGGTAGATGGGTTTCTGAAGGACATGGTTTAGTAAGGGAACAGTATGGTCGGACCTGATGATCTCAGGGGTCTTGTTCAACCAGATGATTCTATGATAAAGTCAGAAAAGACCTCTAAGATCATCCAGTCCAACCATCAGCCCAACCCCACCGTGCCTGCTAAACCATGTCCCAAACTGCTCTGTGGACATGTTTTTGGAACCCCTCCAGGGATGAAGACTCCCCCACTGCCCTGGGCAGCCTCTGCCAGAGCTTCCCCACTCTTTCAGTAAAGACGTTTCTCTTGATATCCAATCTGTGGTGCAACTCGAGGCCTTTTCCTCTCGTCCCGACACTTGTTACCCGAGAGAAGAACTCAGCACCCACCTCATCACGACGTCCTTTCTGGTAGTTGTGGACATGAACTCCACTCCCAGAAGAGGTTTACAATTTTCCCTTGATGAAGAATGTTATTTTGCAAAAATGAATGTTTTTCACAGAGAAACATATTTTTTTCTGGGAAAAATACCTACAAACATATGGAAATGGATTTGTTGGAACAAGTACAGAGGGGGCTATGAAGATTATCTGAGGACTGGAGCACCTCCCATCCAAGGACAGGCTGAGAGAGTTGGGGTTGTTCAGCCTGGAGAAGGTTCCGAGGAGACCTTAGAGCAGCCTCCCAGGACTGAAAGGGGTTCTGGGAAAGCTGGGGAGGGGTTCTTGATCAGGGAGTGCAGGGATAGGACAAAGGGTTTAAGGTGAAAGTTGGGAGATTGAGGTGAGATCTTGTGGAGAAATGTTTTCCTGTAAGGGTGGGGAGGCCCTGGCCCAGGTTTCTCAGAGAAGTGGTGGCTGCCCCATCCCTGGAGATGTTCAAGGTTGGGTCGGATGAGGTTTGGAGCAACCTAATCCAGTGGGAAATGGCCCTGCCCATGGCAAGGGTTTGGAACTGGATGGGCTTTGAGATTCCTTTTTATCCAAACCCTTCTATGATTTTATGATAAACCGGGTACCTCAGGGAGATAATGAAAACCAGGCTCCGTGGCCCCTGCCTGGCAGGGAACTGTCAGTTTGATGTCGTGTTTGAGGGACAAAGTGGGACCAGTGGTCAGGCTGATGGAATGACAGTTATTCCCATGGTCCTCCTCCACTTCATTTCCTCATTCCCTCAAGCTGACAACTGCCCTGCAGGTGGGGTCACTCAATAAGCAAAATTAAATGTTGTATTTCAACTTTCTCCAGGAAAATAAAGTTACATCTGACTTTTTATCCCACCTTGGAAGGAGGAAAAAAACACCCCAAGCAGATTTATTTTTCTCTGACAGGAAGGGGCTTTCCTTTTTCAGCAGCTCTGCCCAAACTCCTCCTGCCCACCCCACGGAGCAGCCAAAAATGGGGACGACAATTCCAAGTTTTCTTGCTGCCAGAGCAATCCTCCTCCCCATGAAGCTGTGGCTTCAACACCCCCGTGACCTGGGTGAGGTAAAACTCAGAATCATAGAACCTTTTTGTTGGAAAATGCCTTTGGGATCATGGGGTCCAACCACACCTGTCCATTGTTAACCACATCTCTGAGTGCCTCATCCACCTGTCATTTAAATCCCTCCACGGATGGAGACTCCACCACTGCGCCGGGCAGCCCCTTCCAGTTCTTCACCGCTCTTTCCATAAAGGAATGTTTCCTACCATCCAGTCTAAACCTTCCCTGGCACAGCTTGAGGCCATTTCCTCTCATCCTATTGGAAGAGACCAACACCACAACCTCCTTTCAGGGAGCTGCTTGGAGCAATGAGGCCTCCCGTCAGCCTTCTCTTCTCCAGGTTTAAGAGCCCCAACCTCTTCTCATAAGACTTGTTCTCCAGACCCAGCATTCCCTCTATGATTTTGAGATAACAGAGCATTAAGAGGCCAAAAAAAATGGAGAAAGAGCACATTTCTTTGGAAACATGCATTTTATTATTATTTTGAGGATAAGGAAGTGCAAAATGTTTCCTTTTTTAAAAAAAAACTGATTTGAAAGTGTGTGCAGCACTCAGAAGATTGAATCTTCGGGGACAACCACATCTGCTCTTCCTCTGAGATACAGGACAGTCTGAAGGCCCAGTTATTAGAGGAGTCTTTCAGCTCTTAAACTCGAGCTGGAAGAGTGAAGGGTTCTTCGTGGGGATCTCTTTTAGCTTGTATTGGGCTTTTGCACATTCATAGCTTCAGCTAAATAGGGGTTATCTTTGATTCTCAGCCTTATAGAAAAGGGTTTCTGGAAGTCTCTCCCTCTCTACCCCTGTCTTGCAGCTCTTTACTGCAACTTTTAATGAACAAGCTGTCAGCAGCCGGATTTTGGGAGGGATTTTTGTTCTCTCTTCTGCTCCGTTGTGCTTTGCCTGTCTCCAACTAATTAAAAATGTACAAAACAATGCTTCTAAACGCGGGAAAATTAATCTGCAACTCTTGTCTCCTGGCTGCTCACTGGGAATACCGAGAGCTGTCATGATTTGGTGGGATTTGGGGAGATAGAGGCATGGCTGTGCCAGCTGCAGCACCTGCCCAACCTCCTATGCTGGATTTCTTCTCCAGGCTGTGCCATTCTGGCCTCAGGAGCATTAATTTCATGATCCGTTAATGATTTCTATGAAAAGAGAGGTGATCTGGTGAGAATCAAGGGATGAAGAAAACAAATGGGTGGTTAAAAATAAGATTCATGAGAACATGCTTGGGGTTTGCAGGGAAACTGGGTGGGTTTCTGATCATAGAATCAGAGATTCATAGAATGGTTTGGGTTGGAAGGGACCTTAAAGATCATCCAGCTCCAAACACCCTGCCATGGGCAGAGACTTCCCACTGGATCAGGGGGCTCCAAACTCCATCCAACCTGGCCTTGAACACCTCCAGGGATGGGGCAGCCAAAACTTCTGATCTGAGATGTGGATTTTGGAGTCAGCCTGTCTATGTCCCATGTGGATGGAGACATCTCCCACGTTCCTGGTCCCTTGAGCTGTGCACAGCCTTGTATGAACCTGTCCTGTGGCCCATCCTAGGTAAACATCTACCTCTGTGTGCATTCAGCACGGCATCACCAGCCAATTGAGAGAGGGGATTGTCCTACTCTGCTCTGCACTAGGGTGTCCTACTCTGCACCTTGAGCACTGGGGGCAGTTTTGGGTGCCACAGGATGGAAAGAATCCAAAGCTACCGGAGATTGTCCAGAGGAGGCCATGAAGTTGGTGAAGGGTTTAGAGGGGAAGCTGTATGTGGAGTGGCTGAAGGTACTTGGTCTGTTCAGCCTGGAGAAGAGGAGACTGGGGGGGGGACCTGGTTGTGGCCTTCAGCTTCCTCACAAGAGGAGGAGGAGGAGCAGGCGCTGAGCTCTTCTCTCTGGTGACCTATGATAGGACCCAAGGGAATGGCAGGAAGATGGGGCAGGGGAGGGTGAGGTTGGACATTAGGAAGAGGTTCTTTCCCCAGAGGGTGGTGGAGCACTGGAACAGCTCCCTAGGGAAGCAGTCCCAGCCTGACAATATTCCAGAAGCATTTGGTCAATGCCCTCAGCCCCACGGGGTGAATGTTGGGGTTGTCCTGTGCAGGACCAGGAGCTGGACTCGATGATCCTTGCAGGTCCCTTCCAATTTAGGAGATTCTGTGCTCCTATAATTCTATGAAATGTGCACTCGGCAGTCCCTGCAGGACCAGGAAGAAATGCAAGAACTTGATTCTAAAAAAATAGCGATGTCATGGGGAGATGAACCCTGAGCTCAGCTTGTCGATGCTTTTCATCCAATGCTTTGAGGAGTCTTGCAGACAGAGCCACTGCAGGAAATTGCATCCATGATGTGTATTGATGAAAGAACAGATGCTAACAGGCTTTTTTTTTTGACCAAGTGTACAAATGGACAGAAAAACCCTCTGCTGGGGAAAAACTGGCTGGATGGTCGGGCCCAGAGAGTGGTGGGGAATGGAGATAAGTCCAGTTGGAGACCGGTCACGAGTGGTGTTCCTCAGGGTTCAGTGCTGGGTCCAGTCCTGCTCAACATCTTTATCAATGATCTGGTTGAGGGGACTGAGTGCTGCCTCAGTCAGTTTGCAGATGGCTCGTTGTGTTGATCTGGTTGAGGATCCACAGAGGGATCTGGATAGGCTGGATCCATGGGTTGTGATCAGCAGTTCAGGGCTCAAAAGGCCAAGTGCCAGGTCCTTCGCTTGGGACAGAACAACCCCATGCAACGCTCCAGGCTTGGGGAACGGTGGCTGGAAAGCTGCCCAGTGGAAAAGGACCTGGAGGTCCTGGTCAACAGCAGTTGAACATGAGCCAGTAGTGGTCCAGGTGACCAAGGAGAACACCAGCATCCTGGTTTGGATCAGCCGTGGTGTGGCAGCTGGACTAGGGAAGGGATCATCTCCCTGGGCTTGGTGCTGGCGAGACCACACCTCAAATCCTCAGTTTTGGGCCCCTCACTCCAAGAAAGACCTTGAGGGACTGAAGCGTGTCCGGAGAAGGGAAATGGAGCTGGTGAAAGGAGTGGAGAAGAAGCCTTATAAGGAGTGACTGAAGGAACTGGGGTTGTTTACTCTATGGAAAAGGAGGCTGAGAGGAGACCTTATTGCTCTCTACAACTGCCCAATAGGAGGTCGTGGTGAGGTGAGTGTTGGTCTCTTCTCCCAGGTAACAAGCGACAGGACGAGAGGAAATGTCCTCAAGTTGCACCAGGGGATGTTTAGATTGGATGTTAGGAAATAATTTCTTCACTGAAAGAGTGATGAAACCCTGGCAGAGGCTGCCCAGGACAGTGGTGGAGTCTCCATTCCTGGAGGGGTTTAAAAGATGGGCAGATGAGGTACTCAAAGATCTGGTTTAACAGTGGACAGGGACAGTTGGACTCAACGATCTCAAAGGCCTTTCCAACCAAAAGGTTCTATTTTAAGTGACTTCTCATTGTGACTTGTTTGATATTTTTGGGCTTGTGAAGGAGCAAATATTTGAGGCAGTGGGGAGAGGCTCAGAAAGGCAGAGTAAGTTGCTATTTTACTACTCTAAATCCTGCGGTAAAAATCATGTTTCTGATATATAACCCATTAATTGTAGTAATTGGACTTAAGGAGTCATTTTCTGCACAAAGACAGATGTGCCCTCCTCAATATTGTTAATAAGAAGCCCCTGTGATGATTATTGAGTTTAGTTGGTGCATCTTTTTGCCCTTTGGTTTCCCAAATCATCAGGCAAATCACAGTTCTCATAACTGAAATGAAGCTGAGAAAGCTTTTCTTATCTCTGCAACACGCAATTAGTAAAAGAGTTGAGACCTCTTCCACCACTAAAAAGACCAAGCAGGCACCTCAAAGAGAATTCCGGATGCAGAAGGTTGGCATAAGGAAACTGATTTATGCAAATGAGTAGCTAATGAGATTAAAGTCGCTTTGGTTTCTGATGTTCCCCGACTCCATGCAAGCGGCACCAGCTGAAAAGAGGAAACTTTGCAACTTGGGCTACGAGGGGCAGAAGATGAGAAGAGGGATCAGGTGGAACTCTGAGGAGCCCCAGCGTGGATTTAGTGGTTTCATTTTCTCTATAGGGTGATTATACACTTAATTGGCTCCTTCGTGAGAGAACTCGTGGCCACCAACTGCTGCCGTATCCCTGTGGGTCGCGTTAAACCCACTGCAGTCCCACCTTTGGTATTCCAGGATCAGTGTGATCCTTCCCCAAGCCAAAAGGAAGCAGTTTTCATAGAATCATGGAATGGTTTGGGTTGGAAGGGACTTGAAAACCCATCCTGTTCCACCCCTGTGACATGGGCAGGGACACCTCCTACTGGATCAAGGTACTCCAAGCCTCATCTGAACTGGCCTTGAACATCGCCAGGGATCAGACAGCAATGGGCAAACTCAAAGTCCATCCAGTTTCACCCTTGCTGTGGACAAGGTCACCTCCCACTGGATCAGGGGGTTCAAAGCCCCATTCAACCTTGCCTTGAACACCTCCAGGGATGGAGCAGTCACCACTTCTCTGGGCAACTTTCATTGTGTCCTTGCTTGGGGAAGAGTGGCTGAAAATCTATCTGCAGGAAAAGGCCCTGGGGGTGTTGGCTGACAGTGGTTGAAGATGAGGCAGTAGTGGCCCAGGTGGCCAAGGAGGCCACCAGCATCCTGGCTTGGATCACCCATGGGGTGGCCACCAGGAGCACGGAAGGGATCGTCCCCCTTCTCAGTGCTGGTGAGACCATACCTGGAATCCTGGATTTTGGGCGCCTCACTCCAAGAAAGACCTTGAGAGGCTGGAGCTCATGTGGAGAAGGGGAACAGAGCTGGGGAAGGGGCTGGAGAGCAGGGGTCCTGGGAGTGCCTGAGGGACCTAGGGAGATTTAGTCTAGAGAAGAGGAGGCTGAGGGGAGACCTCATCTCTCTCTGCAGCTCCTGGAAAGGAGGTTGTGGTGAGGTGGGTACTGGGCTCTTCTCCCAAGGAACAGGGGACAGGACGAGAGGATATGGCCTCAAGTTGCATCAGTGTAGGCTTAGGTTGGATATTGGAAAAAATTCCTTCATGGAAAGAATGGTGAAGCCCTGGAAGAGGCTGCACAAGGACGTGGTGGAGTCCCCATCCCTAAACGGGTTCAAAAACCGTGTCGCATGGCACCTGGGGACAGGGTTTAGCAGGCACGGTGGGGTTGGGTTGATGGCTGGACAGGATGAGCTTAGAGGTCTTTTCCATCCTTACTGATTCACTGATTCCACTGTACTCACCATCAAATACCCTTCTGGGCATTTTCTGCTGTGGTGTTCTTATATAACAAAGATTTATCACCTTTATCAGGTAGCATCAGCAGAATGATCTCGGCATTAAAAGGCAATTAAATTACTGCTTTACCGGACGGGTCTGTTCTCTGTTATAGATTTGGTTGTAAAACCTGGACACCTACAGAACCATTACTCCAGAAAAGATTTCAGGTTATCCTCCAGCTGCTGCTGAAGAGAAAGCTGTTATGACTCTATTAAAAGAAGAAGCTTCATTGGGATTTAAATGTTGAAGGTAAGTGACCTAATGAAGGTGCTTCAGAGAATCACAGAATGGTTTGGGTTGGAAGGGACCCTAAAGCCCATGCAGTTCCAACCCCCCTGCCATGGGCAGGGATACCTCCCACTGGATCAGGGGGCTCCAAGCCCCATCCAACCTGGCCTTCAACACCTCCAGGGATGGGGCAACCACCACTTCTCTGGGCAACCTGGGCCAGGGCCTCCCCACCCTCCCAGGATAACATTTCTCCCTAAAATCTCATCTCAGTCTCCCCTCTTTCAGCTTCAAACTATTCTCCCTCATCCTATTCCCTGCACACCCTGATCAAGAGCCCCTCCCCAGCTTTCCTGGAGCCCCTTTCAGTACTGGAAGGCTGCTCTAAGTTCTCCCAGGAATCTTCTCTTCTCCAGGCTGAGCAATCCCAATTCTCTCAGCTTCTTTTCATGTGGGACTTGCTCCAGCCCTCAGATATATGAAGGATGAAAAGGTAGATTTCTGATATGATGCCAGAAGATTTTCTCAGGGCGGATGCTGTTGCTGCCAAGTGCCTTCACCAGCAACATCAACCCATCTCGAAGAACCGACCATCTCCAGCACCTCCAGTTGAAAAGGAGCTGCTCTCTTTGTGACTCAGCTCCCATCACCTCACTGATCACTCCACTGCAAGAAAACAACTCAAACGCTTTGAGTTTATTTATTTTTGGCTCTTTTCTTAATACGGTCGTGTGGTTGAAAGCAACTAAAATTTAAAGAGACTGTGGAGGTGCCTCACAAAGGGTGTTTTAGCCCTCATTTGATGCTTGACCAATTGCAGCTTTGTCTGAAGAAATCCCCAGCAATAACTCTTCTGAGGCACATCCTACGTGCATGACCAAGCACCCTATTGATCAAGCTGTAGCAATCCCTGAATAAATCATGTGCCATGCCATTAACAAGGGTGTCCCTCTGCGTCCTGCCGTAAAGACAATTCTCCAACACCTTCCTCTCTTTCTGAAAGCCTTTCTCATTGACCCAAAACTTCAAGTGCTGCGATTTATCTTTAGGAGAAAGGTTCCACTGAAGGGGAAAGTAAAGAAAATGAAAGGAGAGTCAGGCCCCAAATAGAGCTTGAATAATAACCTGACTTGTCTGTTTTGGCCCTGAGGACAAGGTCTTGGGGTGTTGGTGGATGAGAAGATCAATATGAGCCTGCAATGTGTGCTCACAGCCCAGAGAGTCAACGGTGTCCAGGGCTGCATCCAAAGCAATGGGACCAGTAGGGACAGGGAGGGGATTCTCCCCCTCTGCCCTGCTCTGATGAGACCCCACCTGGAGTCCTCAGTTCTGGAATCCTCAGTGCAGGAAGGACCCGGATCTGTTGGAGCGAGTCCAGAGGAGGTCACAAGGATGATCCGAGGGCTGGAGAACCTCTCGTACAAGGAGACTGAGAACACCCTGGAGGTGTTCAAGGCCACATTGGATGGAGTTTTGAGCACCCTGATCCAGCGGGAGGTATCTAGGGGCTGGAACTGGATGGGCTTTAAAGTCCTTTCCAACCCAAACCATTCCATGGTTCTATGATTCTAGGGTGCTGTGCATTAATTTAATGAGTGATGGTACCAGATCCTGCCTTGGGGTGAATAAAGATTCCTTAAGCCTGCATTTTTTTTCTGGGAATATCCTTATGAAGGAGTTCAAAGCAGAATGAAATGACTACCAGACCTGCTGAAAAGTCTGGCTTTGATTAGAGATACAGTGGATTTTAACATTTAAGGTGTTCAGCATGGACTGGGAATTGCAACTGGAGCTGCTGGTGGAGAAGAGGCCCCCATTGACCAATGTCTCTTATCCATACTGGACTTCTCATGACTCTGAAAAATCAGGGAAGCATTGTTGGCATTGTCTAGAGTTTATAAACCCCAATGATAACGTGTTTCCAAGCGCTTTACTAGCAAAGAGTGGAAGAAAAACACCATACTGACCTCTTCCTGCTCCGAAGGTCCTGTCCACGGAGAGGGTCGGGAACGGCACCGGCCGAAGGGTGAACTGTGGGTGTGGGTATCCACAGGTTGGAGATGGCAGGATCCCAGGGTACTGGGCACTTTCTAACATTGGCACCGGAATGGCACTGACCACAGCTAAAAGGCAAGAAGGAGAAAAGGCTCCTTATAAACCATGTCCCTGTGAGAAATCACCTCTATATACAGGAATACATTGCTGTACATCCCATAATGGTAAGTGCAGTCTACAATTCCTTATCTGTAAGATTAAACAGCATTTTATCTGTGTTCCAGCTATTCAGCCAAATTTTGGGGGTGATTTATATCCCTGACAAATCAGTGAGAAACAATCATAGCATCGTTGTCCCCTAAATTCACCTGATTTTCAGCCAAAAGTTTTATCATTACATTATTTCCACCTAAAATCCACTGTTAGAATCATGGAATGGTTTGGGTTGGAAGGGGCCTCAAAGCCCATTCAGTTCCAACCCCCCTGCCACGGGCAGGGACACGTCCCACTGGATCAGGGGGTTCCAAGCCTCATCCAACCTGGCCTTGAACACCTCCAGGGATGGGGCAGAGACACCTCCCACAGGATCAGGTTACCCAAAGCCTCATCCAAGCTGGTCTGGAGGTGCTGGGTACCTACACCCTCAAAATAAATGAAGGATTGCACTTTGAAAAGCAAGTTGGTCTTTAATAGGATTCAATAAAGAGTGATATTTTTCACCGTGGCAGCGATGCTGTAAATATTGTCAATAAAAACGTCTTACAAAGGCAAAATGAAATGTCTGAACAGTAGAAAATCCCTTCTAAGAGTGGGTGAATTCTTCCAGATGACTCTGAAGCTCGAATTGCTCTGGTTGGAATTTCTTCCTGAGTTTTCTTCCTGAGTTTTCTTCCCTTCCACACTTGGCTTTTTTAAGCTCTGGCAGTGCAGTTTTGTCTTGCTGGAAGCTGCACACTTAAAAATACCCTCGTCAAGCCTTGGCACCTTCACAGCCTCTCATGTGACCTTGGGAAGGTAGCCCTGTTCCTGATGCAGTAGGAGCTTGAAGGAACTCTAATGACTGTCTTAAAGTCTACAGCATTGTTCTTAAGTCACGTGTGAAAGGTGCTTGATAAGCCCAACCTTATCATCAATGAGCCAAAAATCTCTGCTTTTCACTGAGCTGGCCCAGAGCTTAAATGAGTTTCCAAGTTTTTCCTAAAAGCTACAAAGAAATGTAGGGTTTTTGTTTTTTTTTAATGGTGTTATTCTCACCAACACTTCAAGCACTGAGTGAGGAAAATATAGGGGAGATAACTCATAGGAAAGTCTGAATTCAGCACACTGGGATTTCAGGACAAATCAAAGCATTTCCGTTCAACTCAACCCAAGAACTCAACTTCATCTTCAGACTTTCAGCTACTGGTTTGCTGGTATCTAAGCTGTTCCTTACAGGGTTGGACATGGACTGGGTTGAAGGCAATCTTAGCAAGTTTCCTGATGAAACCAAACTGCATGACACGGTCCACACGCTGGAGGACAGGGACCTGGACAAGCTGGAGAAATGGGACTTTGTGAACATCAAGAGGTTCAACAAAGCCAAGTGAAAGGTCTTGCCCGTGGTTCAGGGCAATCCCAAGCACAAACACAGGCTGGGCAGAGAATGGATTGAGAGCTGTGAGGGTGGGGAGGCCCTGGCACAGGTTTCCCAGAGAGGTGGTGGCTGCCCCATCCCTGGAGGCCTTCAGGGCCGGGTTGGAAGGGGCTCCGAGAACCCTGATTTTGTGGAAGGTGACCCTGCCCATGGCAGCGGGGTTGGAACTGGATGGGCTTTGAGGTTCTTTTGAAACCAAACCATTCTAGGATTCTGTTTACTATTCATTGCAGTACTTTATTGTAGAGAAGCCAGAGAAAAGGTAACATCAAACATTTCATAGAATCATAGAATCTTCCGGTTGGAAAAGATCTTGGAGATCATCGAATCCAACCGCACCCATCATCCGCTAAAGCATGTCCCTCAAAAACTCATCTGCCTGTTTTTTAAACACCTCCAGGGATGGTGACTCAACCACCTCCCTGGGCAGCTGTTCCAGTGCCTGACCACCCTTTCGGTAAAAAAGTTGTCCCTAATATCCAGTCTGAACCTCCCCTGGTGCAACTCATGGCCATTTCCCCTTGTCCTATCACCTGTCACTTGAGAGAAGAGATCAACAATCGCTCTGCCACAGCCTCCTTTCAGGCAGTTGTAGACAGTGATGAGGTCTCCCCTCAGCCTCCTCTTCTCCAAGCTAAAAATCCCCAGTTCCCTCAGCCTCTCCTCATAGGACTTCTTCTCCAGCCCCTTCACCAGCCTCGTCGCCCTTCTCTGGACACGCTCCAACACCTCAATGTCCTTCTTGTACTGAGGGTCCCAGAAGAAGTCTTTGCAGTTTCAAGCAGATGTGACAACAAATCTGTTCTGTCAGAGCCTGTCAGCAACCGAATTTGCACTTCATATTGATCTACGAAGAGACCGAAACCAGAAATTCCCTGACCAGATCATGGAGCTCCCTAAACATATTTAAAATGTGCTCTATCATTTAAAAAAAGGGAGAACCCAGGAATAGCTACAGAAATGACAAAGTAGGATATTTAGAATTGTATTCAAGCACCCTGGAGGCTGCCAAAGAAACTAACTTGTTACAACCATATTTCCCTGAAAAAAAGAATTGTTGTGATTTTTTTGCCTTTTTAAGGAGGGGGATAAACAGAGAAAAAAAAAACCCTCCCCCCAAAACTGCAGAAATCTCGCTCCAAACTGATTTACTCTGACAGCATTTTATCTTTCTCTTCCCTAAGTGCAGGAAGGACATGGATCTGTTAGGCAGAGTCCAGAGGAGACCATGGAGATGATCCAAGGGCTGGAGCACCTCCTGTACGAGGAGAGGCTGAGAGAGCTGGGGTTGTTCAGCCTGGAGAAGAGAAGGCTTCAGGGAGACCTTAGAGCATCCTCTCAGGACTGAAAGGGGCTCCAGGAAAGCTGGGGAGGGGCTCTTGATCAGGGAGTGCAGGGATAGGATGAGAGGTTTGAAGCTCCAAGAGGGGAGATTGAGATGAGATTTTATGGAGAAATGTTTTCCTGTGGGACCAGTGAGGCCCTGGCCCAGGTTTCCCAGAGAAGTGGTGGCTGCCCCATCCCTGGAGGTGTTGAAGGCCAAGTTGGATGGGGCTTGGAGCACCCTAATCCAGTGGGAGGTGTCCTTGCCCATGGCAAGGGGGTGGAACTGGATGAGCTTTATAGTCCATTCCAACATGAACCACTCAATGATCATGTGATAAATGAAGATTGCAACTGGAAAACAGGAGAATTACAGGTCCAATACTTGAATCTGATACCCCACAAAGACCTCCTCAATTATTTCTCCCTGAAAACACTCCTCTCCATTCAACAGCCTTGCTCTTTGGGGCTGCTTGGATTTCAGCAGCATCAAAGCCATCAAATACATCCCTATAAAACCTTATCAACTTCATCTGGTTCATTCTCCTTCCACTTCAGTGAGAGAAAGCATGTGATGGAATATCTTTATTTTCAAAGGCTGCAAACTGATTATTGAGAGGAGCATGAATACCTGCAGATTTGTTTTTTTTAACAATTAACAGTGTGGGGTTTTTTTACTTCAGGATTAGGATGTGGCTTCTTCCGTCTATTTAATTGCTCAGTGCCAACGATTGCTTTCGGTGTCAGTCAAACAGAGAGAAATTAATTAAAGTATCTGATCAGACAAAGCCTCGACTCTGTTTTCTGGGGGAAGAAACAAATTCAGTGTGACTCAGCCAGCACAAATGTACAAATAAGGCTTTTATGAAGCTGAGTTTAATTATTTGCAAACATTCGTAATAGGCTGTCACTGGAGATTAGATTGATACAGTTGGAAATATTAATAAATAGAGAGGAAGCCAGGCTGGATGTGGTCTTGAGCAGCCTGGTGTGGTGGGAGGTGTCTCTTTCCATGGCAGGGAGGCTGGAACTGGGTGATCTTCAAGGTTCTTTCCAAACCGAATGATGCCATCATTCTAGGATTCCTCAAAATGCATCATTTGACCGAAGAAATGAAATATAAGAGTATTTTTATGTCTAAGGTGTAGAACAATGTCGATTTGACTTTTAGGGAGCTGGCACTACTATCAACTCATTGCAACTGGAATTGATTTGGTGCTGATTTTGGTTACACCACTCCAAATCCATCCATTTTTTAATGGTTTTAAATTGGAGGGGGGGAAGATTTACATCAGATATTGGAAAGAAATTCTTCATGATGAGGGCAGGGAGGCCCTGTCACATGTTGTCCAGAGAAGTGGTGGCTGCCCCATCCCTGGAGATGTTGAAGGCCAGATTGGATGGGGCTTTGAGCAACCTGATCCAGTGGGAGGTGTTCCTGCCCATTGCAGGGGGGTTGGAACTGGATGGGCTTGAAGGTCTCTTCCAACCCAAACCATTCCATGATTCTATGCTTCTATGATTCTACAATCACTGCTTTCCTTCAACCCAGGGCAACCTAAGAAGAATTCTTCTGAGAAAAAGGGCAAATGCTCTAACTGTGAGGTTGCTGTGGTCACAAGATGAGAATATTTCCCAGGAGAAAGTGAGCTGATGTAAGTTTCCTCTGCCTCAACCCAGAATTCTTTCTCCTAGATCTACAGGAAATTGAGGTCTCCCCTCAGCCTCCTCTTCTCCAGAGTAAGCAGTTCCAAGTCCCCCAGACACTCCTAATAAGACTGGTTCTCCAGCTCCTCTAAGAGCTCTGTTCCCCTTCTCTGGATGTTCTCCAGCACCTCAAAGTCCTTCCTGGAGTGAGGGGTCCAAAACTGACCCCAGGATTCGTGGTGATAAGTCCAGGGGGATGATCCCTTCCTTGCTCCTGCTGGCCACCCCACGGCTGATCCGAGCCAGGATGCTGGTTGCCTTCTTGGCCACCTGGGCCTCTGCTGGCTCATGTTTAGCCACCGTCAACCAACACCCCCAGGGCCTTTTCTGCCTTTCCGGCATTCTTCCCCAAGCCTGGAGTTCTGCATGGGGTTGCTGTGGCCCAAGTGCAGGACCTGACACTTGACATGGTTGAACCCCATTCCATTGGCCTCGACCCATGAATCCAACCTGTCCAGATCCCTGAGCAGAACCTTCCTGCTCTCAAGCAGATCAGAACTCCCACCCAGTTTGGTGTCATCTGCAAACTGACTGGGGGAACATTTGATCCCCTCATCCAGATCATGGATAAAGATATTGAACAGAACCGGATGGAACCTTTCTCCCTGGTGACACTCCTTGTGACCCTCTGCCAACTGGATTTAGCTCCATTGACAACAACTCTCTGTGCTCGACCATCCAGCCAGTTTTCCACCCAGTCTAAGCCAAGGGCCACCAGCTTCTGCAGGAGAACGCCGTGGGAGACAGTGTCAACTGCTTTACTAAAATCAAGGTAAACAACATCCTCTGCCTTTCCCTCATCCACCAACACAATTTATATCTGACATCTCCAAACCTTCTGCTCTGGCAACTCAAACTCTGTTTTTAAAGGTTTATAGGAGGAAGACAGAGGGATTTCTCCATCGCTATCCACCTGGTAAAAATAGAAATGGTGACTCCTTAGGCTTAGCCTGGGCTGATAGGTATGGTTCTTGAAATCTCTCCATACTTTTTCTACTCCTGTGTTGTGAAACCCTGGAAACCTTCCAACCTTTCTTTTTTTTTTTTCAGACAAAGCTGAAATTGTGATTGTTATTTCACTTTATGAGGTGTAGTTACCTCGTATCTGGAATCCCCAGTATAAGAAGGATATGGAACTGTTGGAACAGGTCTAGAGGAGGCCACAAAGGTGATTCGAGGCCTGGAGCACCTCTGCTATGAGGACAGGCTGAGAAAGTTGGGATTCTTCAGCCTGGAGAAGAGAAGGCTCCGGGGAGACCTTAGAGCAGCCTCCCAGGACTGAAAGGGACTTCAGGAAAGCTGGGGAGGGGATTTTTACAAGGCCTGGAGTTATAGAACGAGGGGGATTTGCTTTAAATTGGAAGGGGGAAGATTTAGATTAGATGTTAAAAAGAAAATTTTCATGATGAGGGTGGTGAGGCCCTGGCCCAGGTTTCCCAGAGAAGTGGTGGCTGCCCCATCCTGGGAGGTGTTCAAGGCCAGGTTGGGTGGGGCTTGGAGCCCCCTGATCCAATGGAAGGTGTCTCTGCCCATGGCAGGGGGTTGGAACTGGATGATCTTTAAGGTCCCTTCTAACCCAAACCGTTCCGTGATTCTACGGTTCTGTGATATCCGAAAGACCATATGAGATCTTCAGATGGGTGAGCAGAGGTTGGGAGGTCCAGAAGGGATTTGGGAGAAGGACTCAAGACTCACGAGGGTTGTTTGGTTGTGACTCCATGGGGATCATGAGCTTGGCACGGGTGGCTCTGCGGGCGGCAAGAGAGCACTCTAACATGGACATGCTGCTTCCAACCGCTTCTGTCTCTGAACCTGGAGAAAAACAACCCAAAACCTCAGCTGAAAATGCTGTAGATGAATGTTTCTCTTCACTTTACAGTAGGTTCTTTTGAGAGATCATTTATTTTAACCGATCATTAAATATCGTCACCTGCAAAGAGCTTCACAGAGTATTTTAGCAGCCTTTTCTGAATAAAATCACTGTTGCATTTTTCTGTGAGGGAATTAAGATATCACGTCCTCTATTTGCCTCTGAAATTATCTTAAAATCTCATTCACTTCATAAAATTGTGACATTTTTCTTGTAACTTCCCTGTTGCAAACTTAATTTAAAAATGAAGCATCAAGACCGGAAAAAGGCTGCAGAAATCACAGAATAATAGAATGTTTTGGTTTGGAAGGGACTTTAAAGATAATCCAGTTCCAGGGGCAGGGACACCTCCCACTGGATCAGGGGGCTCAAAGCCCCATCCAACCTGGCCTTGAACACCTCCAGGGATGGGGCAGCCACAGCTTCTCTGGGAAACCTGGGCCAGGGCCTCACCACCCTCACAGGAGAACTTTTCTTAAGAGATGTCACCTCAATCTCCCCTCTTGCAGCTTAAAACTGTTCACCTCATCCTATCCCTGCACTCCCTGATCAAGAGCTCCTCCCCAGTTTTCCTGGAGCTCCTTGCAGTACTGGGAGGCTGCTCTAAAGTCTCTCTGGAGTCTTCTCTTCTCCAGGCTGAACAACCCCAACTCTCTCACCCTGTCCTCATATGAGAGGTTCTCCAGCCCTTGAATCATCTCCATGGCCTCCTCTGGAGTCGTTCTGACAGCTCTATGTCCTTCCTATGCTGAGGACTCCAGAACTGAATGAAGGACTCCAGGTGAAGTCTCATGAGAGTAGAGGGGCAGAATCCCCTCCCTCAACCTGGTGGTTCTACTTCTCATAAAGCCATGAACTTATAGTTATGTTACTTTTCCTATTTTAATAAGCCATGGATAGAATCACCTCAATACTGTCATACAGATAAGGTTAATACCCACTCAGATCATTCATCTGGTGCGGTTGGACTCAATGATCTCAAAGGTGTCTTCCAACCAAGCAATTTTATGCTTCTGGCATCTCTGATGCATCCAAGCAAATGTATATTCCTTAAAAAAGCCAAAAAAACTGTGCACAAAAATGCTAATTTTGTCCCACATCACTCTTCCCTGAATGCCAAAATCTCCTGTTGATGGCCATTCAAAGACCTGGTGAAAAGCCAGGGACAGTTTTACAAGCCGGGAAGAAGCCTAAAGGCATTTATACCTAAAATATCTAACCCAGCCTTTGCCATTAAGTTGCTCAAATGTCGTGAGGACTTCCGGCCATGGACTTGATTGTGAGCCCGTTGCAATCAATGCTGCTCTCACATTGATCTTTCTGGGCCCTGGATCAGCTCTCCTGATCTGTACAGGCAGGGAGAATCTTCTGGTGATCATAGAATCTTCCAGTTGGAAGAGGCTTTTGAGATCATCGAGTCCAACCGCACCCATCATCCGCTAAACTATGTCCCTCAAAAACTTATCTACAATGTGTCCCCAGTGCCTGGTGCAACAAGGACCTTTGCATTAAAAGCAGTGGAAACCTGGACAGGTTGGAGAATTGGGCCGGTGTGGACATCATGAGGTTCAAAGAGACCAAGTGCAAGGTCCTGCGCCTGGGTCAGGGCAATCCACGGTTTCAATATGGGATGGGAGACGATGTGATTGGGAGCAGCCCTGAGGAGAAGGACTTGGGGTACTGATTGATGAGAAGTGGGATATGAGTTGGCAACGTGCGCTCACAGCCTAGAAAGCCACCCATGTCCTGGGCTGCATCCAAAGAAGTGGGACCAGCAGGGAGAGGGAGGGGATTCTCCTCGTCTACTCTGCTCTCGTGAGATTCCACCTGGAGTCCTGTGTCCAGTTCTGGAATCCCCAACATAAGAAGGAGATGGAACTGTTAGATCAGGTCCAGAGGAGGCCATGGAGATGATCAAAGCGCTGGAGCACCTCTGCTATGAGGACAGGGTGGGAGAGTTGGGGTTGTTGAAGGCTCTGGGGGGAGCTTAGAGAAGCCTCCCAGGACTGAAAGGGGCTCCAGGAAAGTTGGGGAGGGGCTTTTTACAAGGCCTGGAGTGATGGGATGAGGGGGAATGGCTTTAAATTGAAAGGGGGAAGATTTAGATTTGACATTAGGAAAAAATTCTTCACCATGAGGGTGGGGAGGCCCTGGCCCAGGTTATCCAGAGAAGCGGTGGCTGCCCCATCCCTGGAGGTGCTGAAGGTCAGGTTGGCTGGGACTTTGACCACGTTGATCCAGTGGGAGGTGTCCCTGCCCATGGGAGTGAGATTGGAACCGACTGGGCTTTGAGGTCCCTTTCAACCCAAACCAATCCACGGTTGCATAATTCTATGAATTATCTTCTAACAGTAAATCAGCCCAAAACACAATGTCAGCAAATGACAACCCATTTGAAAATCTGAAAACCTTTTTGAGTATTTTTCTCCCCTGCAAGAACAGGAACTACAGAAAAGGGATAGAACCACAGAATCATTAAGGTTGGAAAAGACCTTGAAGCTCATCAAGTTCAACCGGCAGCCCAGCACCACCGAGACTGCATCCGAAAAAGTCACCTTCATTATTTACAGCCCCAAGACTCACTGTCATGATGGTGGAAAAAATGATAGTGACTAAAATGAAACCTGTGATGTGATTCATGTCCTAAGGTCAAAAAAAGAAGGAGGAAAACTCACTGAAACCACATTTTTTCTCCAGTTTCTTTCTTCATATCTGTTTTCTCACTTTCCCTGGCTCTAATTCTGCTCCTGGTAATGCTGCTGACCTTTTTCCTCATCATGTTCTCCCTCTGCTCCATTTTTCATTTATTTTTTTTCATAGAATCATAGAATCATTAAGGTTGTAAAAGACCTCGAAGGTCATCCAATCCAACCATCAACACGACACCAACATGCCTAATAAACCATGGCCTGAGGTGCAATCTCTACACATTTTTTGAACCTCTCCAGGGATGGAAACACCACCCATGCCCTGGGCAGCCTCTGCCAGGGCTTCACCACACTTTCAGTGAAGGAATTTTTTCCTAATATCCAATCTAAACCTCACCTGGTGCAATTTGAGGCCATTTCCTCTTGGCCTGTCCCCTGTTCCTTGGGGGAAGAGCCCAACACCCACCTCACCACAACCTCCTTTCCAGGAGTTGCAGAGAGCGATGAGGTCTCCCCTCAGCCTCCTCTTCTCCAGACTAAACAAGCCCCAGGTCCCTCTGCCATTCCCAGAAATCCTGTTCTCCAGACCCTTCCCCAGCTCTGTTCCCTTCTCTGGATGCGCTCCCAGAACCCATCAAGGTCCTTCTTGGAGTGAGAGGACCAAAACTGAACCCAGGAATCGAGTCGTGGCCTCACCAGCACTGAGTACATCGACACAATCCCTTCACCTCTCCTGGTGGCCACCCCACGGCTGATCCAAGACAGGATGCTGGTGGCCTTCTTGGTCACCCAGGCCCCTGTTGGCTCATGTTCAGCTGCTGTCAACCGGGTCATCCAACTCAAACCATTCTGTCATTCCTTGGCTCCTCATTGGTGTCTTTCCAAGGAACCCACCTGGTTTTATCTTTCAGAGTGGTCCTGTTCTTGTCAGAGTTTGCTCCGGGGGATGGACCTGGGGCACAGCAGGGTGGGTCATTTTTTTGCATCCCCTGGTGCAGGAACTGGGAAAACCACTCTTCCTGGGATAGAAGTGGCCAGTTTTACCTTAGGACGAGCAGTACTTGGGAAGCACCTGTATCTAAAAACAGGGAAGGAAATCTGCTGAGGCCATTTCTGCCAAGTTATGCACTTCTTATACCTTCAACAACTACGTGAAGTATATGTTGTGTTTCTTTAAATATACACTAAGGGAGTATTTTTATTGCAGAAAAGCTTCAAAATCCAGAGGAACATTTCCCAGAACAACATCGTGGCCAAGAAGTCCTGGTTTGTATCAGAAACGGTGTGACCAGCAGGACCACAGGACTCATCCTTCCCCTGGACTCAGCATTGGTGAGGTTGCACCTCAAATCCTGGGTTCAGTTTTGGGTTCCTCACTCCAAGAAAGACCTTGAGGGACTGGAGCACATCTGGAGAAGGGAACGGAGCTCAGGAAGGAGCTGGAGAACAGAGGTTCTGGGAGTGGCTGAGAGACCTGAGGCTGTTTAGTCTGGAGAAAGGGAGGCTGAGGGGAGACTTTATGACTATCTATAACTGCTTGAAAGGAGGTTGTGGTGAGGTGAGTGTTGGTCTCTTCTCCCAAGTAAGGAGTGATAGGATGAGAGGAAATGGCCTCAAGTTGTGCCAGGGGAGGTTTAGATTGGATATCAGGAAAAACTTCTTCACTGAAAGGGTTCTTTGGCACTGGCAGAGGCTGCCCAGGGAGGTGGTGGAGTCACCATCCCTGGAGGTGTTGAAGTCACCATCCCTGGAGGTGTTTAAGAGACAGACAGATGAGGTGCTCAGAGATATTTTTTAGTAGTGGACAGGTATAGTTGGAGTCCCAGGTCCCTCACCCACACCCTGGGATCCAGACCCTTCCCCAGCTCTGTTCCCCTTATTCAGATGCACTCGAGTCCCTCAAGGTCTTTCTTGGAGTGAGGAGCCCAAAACTGAACTCAGAATTTGAGGTCCAACCTCACCAACACCAAATACAGGGTCAGTCTGTTTTGGTCTGTTACTTGCTAATTGTCAAAACTTCAAAATTTAAAATGATAGCATTTCAAAGAACAGGAATAAGAACATGGAATAAAGACAGTTCTCTAAGACCTTCCTGCACGGACCCTCAAACCACCCTGATTAACACTTGCAAGAATAATTGTGAGCGCTTTCATTCAAACTCTAACATATGACTCACCTGAAGTCCTAAAGTATATTTGTTCTTTGGGTCTCATTCAAAAAAAACAAAGACCGTAATTTTGGTTCCAAACAAGGAATTACTTTCTTCATTTCAGGACAAGGCAACATTTTTTTGTCACTTTCAACGGCAAATAATTCATGGCTCCAGGGCTTGAGCTCGGCAAGAGAAATCTCTGCCCCAAAGTAATTTTAAACATGGCTCAAACCCGGGGGTTATAATGAATGTGTTGTTCCAACCAGGAGGACAAAACAACTCCAGCAATGATACCATTTAAAAATATATGCAGTGATTGAGCCTGGTTTGCATTGTTTTCTCTCCCAAATTATTGATGTTCTGACAGTCTGGGAGCAGCAAATTGGATTGGAGCCAGGAGCGCATCCAAAGGGGTCATCAATACCTAATGGAAAGAAATCACCCTCTGGAATGTTTGGCTTCTGCAATGCGTAAAGTGAGGTTGGAGTTCTGAAAATGCATCTACTCTCACCTTCAAGGGGAGGCAGGATCTTTGCTGCATCAGACAAGCGCGTTATTCCTGTAGAAGACAGTCCGGAAAGCTTCAACATCATCTTTGAACTTCAGCTCCAGCAATGGAAACCGGTGATTCCAAAGTTTGCATTGAGATTTCATAGAATCATGGAATGGTTTGGATTGAAAGGGACCTCAAAGCCCATCCAGTTCCATCCCCTCTGCCATGGGCAGGGACACCTCCCACTGGATCAGGGGGTTCAAAGCCCCATCCAGCCTGGTCTTGAAGTTTGGTCTTTATTTCCTGCCAGCCCTTCTGAAAAGCTGAAACCAGTTCCTGCCTCTCCTGCCACCTGACTTGGAAAGATCCATTCTCCCAGCATTGGGCAAGAGATGGGGCCGAGGCCACAGCCAATGAGCTGTCCCAACATGGGTGATATGCAGAAATCCAAGAGCCTCTCCAGGGAACACAGGAGTGAAATATGGAGACTCTTTAGTGGCTGCCAACCCATTCCCTGCTAATTTGAGTTTGATTATGCCTTGGCTAATGCCTCCCCTGAGCCTTCCAAAATGCACACTGAGACCTCTTTATCATTTATATAGGACTTAAATTAGTCTTAGGTTATTTTTTCCGACCTCTTTTTACACCTGCCCAGAATAGTAATTGCTTGAGATCACAGGTCATTTTTATTGGCAGCATTTGTTGACCAGGCTTGGTTGAGATGTCCACCCTCACCTTTTCTCCTGTGGCAGTCACAGCCTTGTGCTGAGGGGAAAGCAAGGAGGTCTCTCCACTGCAGTTCAGTGTCAAAGGCAGGAACAGAAATCCTGACTTCTATTTGTTCTCTTTTTTTTCATAGAATCATAGAATCCTTTCCTTGGAAAAGACCTTTCAGATCATTGGGTCTAACTGGACCTGTCCACTACTAAACCAGATCTCTGAGCACCTCATGTACTCATCTTTTCAATATCTCCAGGGATGGAAACTCCACCACTGCCCTGGGCAGACTCTTTTATACTAAGATTGTGATGGAGTGGCTGCATTTCTGATTCTCTTTCATTCAGTCAATACAATAGTTTCTATTTACATTTTTGAATTGCAGAATCCACACAGCAGTAAAAGTGACATTTGCTATGGCTAATTTGAGATCAGGGAAAAAAACCTTGTCTGTCTTGCATTATGTTTATATTGATTTGGTAAATTTTATGTATGACCGTGCCTACCTATTAATAACGTTTCCATTGTAAAGTTAGAAGGGTTTAGTCATTGCTGTTGGGCTTTCATGTTTTCTTTAATTTCAAACATTGAAGAAGAAAAACATACTAGTGAAGACAGAGTGTTGTTTTTTTAAAAAAAAAAGAACTCAAGGGCTTCAAATATGAATTCAGTACTATATGTGAATTCCAGTTTCAAAAATTGCTAAAAAAATGTAGTACTTTGAATATATGTGGAAAATGTAGTTTACCTTTAAGCGGAATTTTATTACCGTCCGTGTACTCATTTTGGTAAGTAATGCAAGGAATATTGAACTATTATAATGAAAACGTAAATATACAAATAAAGACCTTAGCATGCAAATGAAAAAAGTATGGCAAAGAAGCCCTGTTTCGTCAATGGAAAGAACATATTGAAACTTTAGGCTTAACTTTTCTCTTTAGGCATTGTCCAGATGCAGAAATTGCTCTGTTTATACTCTACAAATACACTTAAAATGCTTCAACCCTTCTTTAACATAAGTGTAAATACATGCTACTACTTAAAAGTTTTGTTTAAAAAAAATTCTTAATATTTTTAAAGACTTTTTTTTCAGAGGCTTCTTTACTCAAGTAGTTGTACACAAGCCTGCATAATAGCACCACACTTAAAGCCTGGGCTTTTGTATTTAGCAAAACGTCAGCAGTTCAGGTCCTGTTTCCCAAACGAGCTTTCAGGTAGATTAAGCACACAAGAGCTTGCAAGGATATCTGTTGTATGCTGCTACTTTTTCATATGAAATGGTATGATTATTGATAGGATTCATTTAAATTGAGCCTGTGGTTCTTCTACGTTTGAACCTAGGCTGGATTTTTTTAAGAATGTTTTATTGAAATTGGATTTCAGTATTCAGATTTCATTTTATTTCGTGATTAGGAAAAGAAAATGTTGGGTCATAGACTCACAGACGGGATGAGGTTGGAATGGAGGTCATCTGATCCGACCCCCCTGCTCAAGCAGGTCCATCTAAAGCTGGTTGTCCAGGACCATGTCCAAACAGCTTTTGAATATCTCCAAAGGTGGAGACTCCACAACCTCTCTGGGCAAACTGTGGCACAGTGCTCAGTCATCCTTATGGTAAAGAAGGTTTGTCTGATGTTGCCTGTGAAGCCTCCTGTGTTTTAGTTTGTGCCCATTGCCTCTGGTTTTGTCATTGTGCACCACTGAAAACTGGCTAAGTCCATCTCCTTTGCAGCCTCCCTTCAGGTATTTTATATACATTCGTGAGATCCCCCTGAGCCTTTTCTTCTCCAGGCTGAACTGTCTCAGCTCTGTCAGCCTTTCGTGGTAGGAGAAATGCTCCAGTCCCATCTCAGTGGCCCTTCATTGGAAGCTGTGCAGCATGTCTGTGTCTCTCTTGTGCTGGGCAGACCAGAAGTGGATGCAAGTTCCAGTTCCACAAGTTCCAATTCCACAAGTTCCAGTTGAAGTTTATTTTCTTCTTTCTTGCAGCCTTACCCACCTTTTATGCCTCGAAGACTCACTGGGTGCAGCAGATAGAGATCACAGCAGCCAATACCACCACATCCTTACCATCCCAGCCTACTACCTTATGTGCTGTAAGTTCAAAGTACATTTGCTTCAGTGTTGGCTATTAAGAAGTCACATGGCTTTCAACAAGAGTCTCAGCACTTTTTATGGTTGGACTCTGCCAGAGAACAGGTGTGGTTCAGCTGTCCTAGAGAGGAGGAAAACTTCCATTCCTGTGTAAATTTTTCAACCTGTTTGGAATAACATAATCCTTGAGCAAGGAAAAATGAATTAATGGTTTTGTCCAATGCAGTTTTGTAGTTTTTTTGAGGCATAGTAGCCTCTTGTTTCTGAACTCTTTGTAAAATCTTCAACAAATTTTAAAGCTTGGTTCTTGGGATATTTTTAGAGAGGTACAGTTACACTGTAGGTTAAAGTCCTAGGAGTCTTCGCTTAAGGAATAAATTCATTTGGTTTGGTTCTTATATGAAAGACAAGGGTGGGTGCTTTCTGTGATGTGTTACACTTTATTGGCTAAACTGCTAATGTGTTACAGATGTTTAATCTCTGTTCTGCCTCTGATTAGGTATTTCTGGAAAGTATGTGGGACAATTAACATTTAGAAGTTACCTGTAGTGTTTTACAGTAGACCCTCTGCAGGGAGTTTGAGTATGTGACATGAGATTTATTACTCTGCTTTCTTCTATTTTGGAAATATGTATGAAATGTTTGGAAAACAAATACTATTTTCTTGTGGCAAATATGACACGGACAAGGAAATAATCAAATATCGGCACTGGATCTGAGAGTGATATTATAGCTTCTTGCCTGTCCATTGAGGACGCAGTGTGGTACAGTAATTCCTGATGACTTCAGTGGGATTTTAGTATACTTCAGTGCTGTGAATTTATGATTTCCATGTTTGTGCATTTTTGACTCATATAGCTTGGGGAGTAAAAACACTTGCTGAATATAAAAAAAGAAAAAACATCTCTTGCCTCTCATTGGTCCAGTAGGATAATGTGTTTCAGGCTTACAAAATTTCAAGGCTTTTGAGTTGGAGAGCCAAGTGAACTTAGGATTCATTATCTTGGTTGATATTTAAAAATAGCTTAAATAAAATACATTGAAAACCTTAGTGTCAATTCGCTATCAGTTTTAGCTTTCCATAAAATCTGTGATAATCAAGATTAGTTCTTATATTAATACTGAGCCTGGTTGGAAGTATCAGTTGAGGCATGCATGCAATTAAAAAGGCAGCACTCTCAGTATCAAAAAGTGGCAGAATTAGCTTTTTCGTTTGACTCTCTCACTTCAAATGTCTATTCTTTACTTCAAACTTAACATTTTTAGCAGTTCTGAGTTGGATGAGGAAGATGGAGAGGTAGAAAACCATGAGGTTGGTGTACAAACTACAGCTACTTTAAAAGAATAGATGTAAGCTCAAGCAATATATAAAATGTCATTACATTTTGCTTTTAATCCTCCTTTTTTCTTTCAAATAAATGTAATGCCTGTGAAAACAGAATCCATAAACCATCCTTTTGAATTTTTTTGCAATACTGGGTAATAGAAGTGCTTAGCTTTATTTTTTGTCTATTGTTCTTTCCCAGAATCCACTCTTCCAGGGTAGTAATCATTAAATTGTTCAGCTTTTATGTTCTATGTGTTACTCTTCTCCTTTTGAAATTTAATGTGTTCTAAATATCAAATGGAAGTGAAGCACTTTTTTCAAAAGAACAGGGTAAGTAACTGTTTTTATGTGCGTAGCTTTGCAGAATAGTGTTAAAACAGAATACCATTAATGTCATAGGATTAATTAATCTAAATGTAATGTTTATAAAACTGCTTTACTGCTTTTTCTTCTGGGACCTCAAGAGGCTACATACAGTAATTCACATCTATAGATGTATTAGATGGGTGCAAAAATAACTGATACTTTTAACAATTAACTTTAAAGCACTATATCTCAGCTTAGAATAAAAGTCCTTATTTGAAAGGAGAACTACTAGAATCTTTGCTTTTTTGCCAACAAGAAACAAGTCTGTCTATTTTGGTAGCATACTTACAGAATTCTGGAGTCCTGGGACTGATTGATTCTTCGAAGGGATTTTGACCTGCCGCTTGGCTGTGAAAAACCTTCTCTTGAAGAAAGTTATCGAGGTGCTTGAAAAGGTGTAATTGGAGAGTGTGAGTTTCATAGCCCAGTTCATTCTGCTCCTGCAGTGTCATTTTTAAGACATGCAGTTGGGCATTCTCGTGAAGAAGAGCTGGACCTTTGATTGGACATAAACATTGCAGTCCTTGGTACGTTTTGTTGCTTTCCTGACAATACTTCTCTGCTGTGATGCTTTCACCAAGATTCAGGAAATAGTAGTGGATGATTCCACTTGCTGACTAAATGCTTTGTTGATATTGCTAGCAGTTTCTACTGCTTTACAACCTCTTTTGGACTCATACAACAAAATCACTCAAATTTGCTTTTTTTCTGTCTTTGACAGCATAATATAAAGAAAGAATAAATGATGAAAACAAAACTTGTTAGTGTAAATAAGTAGAGCAAATGTGATGCTTTAAAATGATATACTACATGAACAGTTAAACACAAGTTTAATCCAAAATTAGCACCACAGTTTAAAGTTATAAAAAAATCCATTATTTTTGCACCAACCTAATAGAACCCTCTTTAATATCTTAGATAATTGTGGGGCATCCCCAGTTATTGTGTCTTTTGCTGATTCTGAGACTATTGGATTCCATTAAATTTCTCTTCAAACAGTCATCATCACCAACCCTTCCTTTTGCATCTCCTGTAATAAATTCTGGGCTGGTTCAGAAGTATTTCTGAGAATTTGGGCCCTAGATTTGATTGTATTAGAGATCTCTTTGATCAGTACTGTTTACACCTTGCACCAGATCTTTTAACTTTTCTATGCCTTGGTTCTCCGTCATGTTTGTAGTGATGTTTTTCTTACGTCCTTTGAAGGAGTGCAAGTTACATACGTTTCATGATAGGGTGAAATTATTTACATGAAAAGCTTCTAGTTGCAGTGCTTGGCTTGTAGAAAGTGAACATAAATTCAGTAAAAGAAGTTTGATGGTATGTTTTTGTTTTCCATATTTAGGGTAAAATCACTGTATTTCATTTCAGCCAGCCCAAGATGTGGAGTAGAAATCAGAACCTGGCCTATAAAATCCTTGGTTTCTCTTACAAGACCAGAGTCACATGTTCCTAGAAATCAAATTTGTTGACAATTTTTTCAGTTTCCCAGCTCTATTAATTTCATAGCAGGGTAAGGGGATCCTTCAGAAGTAAAATACTTACCAAGTTATATGCACCACAGGACTAATTGGAAGTTGGGTCCTGGAGGTTTTGAAATTCAAAACGGAACATCTAACATAATTAAAAGATGGCTGAATTCTAAAAGACTTTCCATGGGGCTTGTGTTGTAGGGGAGAGGATGTTTTGTGCTACCAACTGGGGTAGTGAGGTGTAATGTCAGCCTCAGTTCTAGTGGATGCAGAGCCTGTTTGAGCAGTAAATTTTAAATATTCAGTTTCCATGTTTTTCAGGCACTGCTGAATTTGGCAGAACGTCTGGGAGAAGCCAAACCATGAGGAATGACAAAGGCAGACATTGAACAGCTTCCATCCTACAGGTTCAATCCAAACAACCACCAGTCAGAACAGACATTGTAAGTACAGTGGTCTCTTTCAAAGGTCCGTGATTTTGGTTGCTGTATCTTCATTTCTTTAACTTGCACCTTCAGCTATGCCGGAAGTGCTTTAAAAGCAGTAATGACCATAAACAGTTTAATTTTCTTTCCTTTTTTTTTTTTTGTGGATTGCTTTCCAGATCAAATACTATTTATCCGTACTTTAAAACCTCTGTCTTGTCTCACACCATTTAGCTATGTTTCTAATTTAGTTCCTCAGCACTTTAAAAATTAAAAAGTAAGAAAAGTGTTCTAGGTTTGGTACAAATTAAAATGACACTGTCAACTTGGAATTTGACCTGTGTTAAAATAGCTTCAAGTGTTGTATTCAAGTGCTCCACATACAGCTTGGTCAGTGGTGTAAGACTGCATCTCCTTATTTTTAAAAGCCATTAGCTTACTTTGTTGGAAAGATTTGCACAGCCAAGTGGAATAGAAAGTATAGATACAAAGGTAGTTGAAGTGACTTAGTACAAAGTGGTATTAATAATTGAACCTTAGAGTAAGGTTTTTTTACTTATATTCCAGTTTCAGTGGCCCTCAGTATGACTTACTAGTATCAGTAGGGGATGACCTTTATCTCCACCATTTTTAGTTTTGATTAAACATCTGTTATTGGTTGGTTTGGTAACTGCTGTGAGCAGGAACATATGTTTTTTGATTTGAAAACACAGGAAAAAAAACAAAGCAATTCTCAGTTTACATCGTCACACTATGCATCTTAAACCACAAATATAGAAAACTATAGCTACCTAAAGGGTAAAAGAACAACCATGTTGCAGTCATACCTGTAAAGTTGTAGATGGAATACTTGTTATTCTTACATAGCAGATACATTTGAAGCTTGTTATCTTTTTTAGATGTGTGGTTTGCATGTGTGATTTTGAGTCAAGGCAGCTACTTAGAGTCTTACCCTGTAACCATGAGTTCCATGCCAAGTGTGTCGATAAGTGGCTGAAGGTAAAAATAAAAATAAAAATCCTATCTTATACAGAATTCATTATGTAATTTGAGGGGAGGAAGGAGAATGTTTTGCTGTTCCACTTCATGCCAACAGAGTGGAAGCACTGCCTACTTATGATATTTTTCTAACAACTGATGAAGGTAGTTTATTTATAATCTTTGGAACAAGGAAAAATTAATATGAAGAGAATTGTTTTCATTGACAGATATTACTGTGTTTTCCATTTGCACAGAACAATGACTGTGAATTCAAGTAATGTGTGCAATTCAAGACTTGAAAAGAAAAACAGTAACATGATATAGGAAGTATGAATTACAGTTTCTGTAATGATGCTGGCTTTAACTGTTTTATGTATGCTGCATGACAAGAATGAGTACTAATACCTTTCTCCCCCACTTTGCTATTAACATTAGGTTCTGGGGCAAATAAAAGGTGTTATATGCATGCATATATAAACATATATAAAATTGTACAGTATACAAATAGAAGTTCTAGGTCTACAAAATTATGATATACCCTTTCAAGAGAATTTGAGCAGAAAAGAAACTATCTAGAATTAGGGCAGCCCAGTAAGAGCTCAGAGAAAATAACAGCAGTACAGAAGGTGTTAAGAACAGGAAATACAAATAAGTAGATGATGATACACAGACGTCTACAAATTGCATTAGCCAGATGTAATGCCAATGAGGTATTGACCCTGTCTTGCACTTTGTTTTGCTATTTTAGTCTGCATGGCTTTAGTTTAATCTTTATGTAGTGTGCTGTATAGAACGTTTGAAATTGCAGTGGTTCCTATGTTAATATAGGATATAGTCACTAGAGAATTCTTCATAAAAGCAAGAAAATGTGTTTCTTTTGCATACACTAAAATATTCAGTGCAGAGAATGAAAAATGGAATTAACATTGACAGTACTTTTTTTTTGCTAATGAGATATCAAGAATAATGAGAAGGATTTTAAAAACTGGGATGTGAAGTTGCTCTTGGACTATAGTACCCATTGTAGTCTAAGGCTTCTACAAAGATGTAAGGCCAGTGTAAATGTTTCCACGGCAGTGTCCTAACTGGTGTCCCTCGATATCTGAATCAATATTTGAGAATCATCAAAAGGAATGTAAACACATAGTTGTTTTATTGTCAGATTAAAAAGCCACACACACATAATATTCAATATATCTGTGCTGTTTTATTCAATAACTGCAAGTTAAGAGTAGATTATGTCTCTTTAGGTGGTATTTTCCATTGTTCCCCTGCTCCTCTTGAGGAGTGGTCACACTAGATATGTCAAGTCTTTTCATTACATGAATATTCATTAGTCATTTGTGGTGTGGACAAAGTATTCAGGGATGATAGTAACTCCATTTTATGAAAAAAGAACTAAGATCGTTTGACACAGTGTGTGAGAGCGCGGTTGCTGTAGAGATTAGATTGATTATGTAGATTTTTTAAAATATGTTTCCAGGCTATGAATGCAAAAAAAATATACCTCTGATTCATAGAACACCCGATCTGCAGATTGCTGGAAGTTAGAAGAACATGTCAGGGAAGTACCATGCATGCTTGTCCTGTTTTTATGCTCTTTCTTACTTGATGTTGGTCTGAAGGGTCAATAAGCATGTTGAATGAGTATAAACATGTCAACTAGGTAGGGGTGTGAGGTGAAAGATGCATTCTAGTCCTGTTAACAGTTTCTCCCTGTGTTCTGATTTTGTTGTAGTATCATAGAATGGTTTGGATTGGAAGGGACCATGAAGGTCATCTAGTCCAACCCCCCTGCAGTGAGCAGCAACATCTTCAACTAGATCAGGTTGCTCAGAGCCCCATCCTGATCTTTAATGTTTCCAGGGATGGGGCATCTGCCACCTATTTGGGTAACCTATTCCAGTGTTTCACTATCCTCAGTGAAAAAAAATTATTCTTAGTATCTTGTCTAAACGTCTTCTCTTGTAGTGTAAAACCATTGCTCTTTGTCCTATTGTTACAGGCCCTGCTAAAAAGCTTTTTCCAGTCTTTCTAAAAAGCTTGTTTTAGGTATTGAAAGGCAACAATAAGGTCTCCTCAGAGTCTTCTCCAAGCTGAACAACCAGCACTCTCTGCCTTTCTTCATAGGGCACATGTTCCAGGCCTTTGATCAGTTTTGAGGCTCTCCTCTGGACCCGCTTCAGCAGGTCTGTGTCTTTTCTGTGCTGAGGGCTCCAGAGCTGAAAGCAGTATTCCAGGCGTGGTCTCAGCAGAAGACAGTGCTTCTTTTGATGCAGCCCAGGATACGGTTGATCTTCTGGGATGCAGACTTACATTGCCAGCTCATGTCCAGCTTCTCATCCACCAAGACCCTCAGGTCCATCTTTGCAGGGCTGCTCTCAATCTCTTCATCCCCCAGCCTGTAGAGATACTGAGGGTTGCCCCAACCCATATGCAGGGCACTGCATATTGCCTTGTTGAATCTTATCAGATTTTCACAAGCCCCCTTCTCCATCTTGTCCCTCTAGCTGACCTTCCATGCCTCAGGGTGTCAACCTCACCACTGAGCTTGATGACATCTGCAAACTTGCTAAGGGTGCACTCAGTCCTATCGTCTGTGTCGTGATGAAGGTAGTAGACAACATAGGTCCCAGAACAAATCCCTGAAGGACACTACTCATCACTGATCTCCGTCTGGACATTGACCTGTTGGCCACTACCCTCTGGGTTCAATCATCCAACCAATTTCTTATCCACCAAATAGACCATCAATCAAATCGATATCTCTCCAATTTAGAGAGAAGGATGTTGTGGAGGACTGTGTCAAAGGCCTTAGAGAAGTCCAGGTAGATGGCATCTGTGGGTCTTCCCTTGTCCACTGATATAGTCACTCCGTCATAGAAGGGGGCTGGTCAGGCTGGACTTGCCCTTAGTGAAGCTGTGCTGGCTGTCTCAAATCACCTCCCTGCCTTCCATATGCTTTAGCACAGCTTCCAGGAGGATCTGTTCCATGATCTTTCGAGGCACAGAGATGAGGCTGACAGGTCAGCAGTTCCCAGGGTCCTCCTTTCTGCTCTTTTAAAATGTGTGCAATGTTATCATTTTTCCAGTCACCAGAGTTCGTCTGACAGCCATGACTTTTTAAATATCATGGAGAGTGGCTTGGTGACTACATCAGCCACTTCCTTCAGAACTCTCAGGTGCATCTCATCCAGTCCTATGGATTTATATATATACAGGTTCCTCAGGAGAACCTATCCTTTCTTACAGCGGGAGGAACTTTGCTCTCCCAGTCCACATCTTGCAGCCGATCCCCTTGAGTGGTGTAGGAAGAGAGGTTGCTAGTGAAGACTGAGGCAAAAAAAGCTGTGAGTACTTCAGCCTTCTCCTTATCTGTTGTTGCCAGCTTGGCAATCTCACTCATTAGGGCTGGTACACTCTCTTTGACCTTTCTTTTCTCATTTACATACCTGTGCAAGCCCTTTTTTGTTACTCTTTGAATCCCTCACCAAGTTCAGTTCCAGCTGTGCCTTCCTGACTCCACCCCTACACAAGTGGGCAGTGTTCCTATACTCTTCCCAGCATACCTGACCCTGCTTCCACTGGCTATGTGTTTCCTTCTTGCCCTTTAGTTTGAGCCACAGGTTTTGACTCAGCCATGCTGCTGGTCTCTTGCCTTTCCTGCCAGACTTCTTGTACCTGGAGATGGTGAGCTCTTGTGCTCTATGGAAAGCATCCTTATAGATCTGACAGCTCTGCTTTACTCATTTGTCCCTGAGGGCAGTTTCCTGGAGGGTCCTGTCAGCTAACTTCTTGAAGAGGTGGAAGTTCGCTTTCCTGAATTTCAGGGTCCTGACATTACTCTTTGCTTGACCTATGGCCCTGAGGACCATGAACTCCTGTAGTGCGTGATCACTACATCCCAGTCAGCCTCCAACTTGATGTCCCCAATCAGCTTGCTTACATTGGTGATCACCAGGTCAAGTATTGCATCTCCCCTGGTAGGGATATTTATTGCCTGGCTTTAAAAGTGGCTTCAGTGCATTCCAGGGGTCTTCTGGATTGCCTACAGCTTGCCAGCAGATGCCCAGGTGATTGAAGTCTCCTGGCAGGGAATAAGAAGGTTTCATCAGTCTCCTCCTCTTGATCAGGAGATCTGTAGTATAGACTCCAACCATCTTATCTCTTTCAGGAAAGTATTTGCTAGGAATATTTCTATAACTAGAACTGTGGAGTCAAATTGATTCTTTTTAAGTTTCACCATGTTGTTAGTGAAAATTTTAAATAAGAGGTTAGTGATCCAGTCTGATTATTTAAAAAAAAAAAAAAATCCTTATTCCTCTGCCTGTTGGTGATGATGGAGCTAAAAGCAGGCATCTAAGAAAGTTGTGTGGCTTATTTTAGGTGTGGAAGGTTTCATCTGCCCTGCTGGTATAATGCTATGTGCAGTGCTACCTTTTTAAGTAGTGTGAGCAAGTGAGAAGAAATGTTCTTTTACAGTGCATTAGGTTGCCCACTTAAATTTATACTTCTGTGGTAAACAAGGTTAAAGACTTGTGAAAGAAGATGTAATACAGTGGAGGAAACAGAATTAACAAGAGGGAGGTTATCCTCTTGCTTTTCATAATATTGTCAGCTCTCGTAGTTCACGGTATTTGATTATTTCTTAATATCCTAAAGCATTTAGTCAAATACAGATAACATGAGAAATGAATATTCTTTTTTTTGTTCCACAGTGGATTTATTTCTGCAGTCCTTATCAGGACTCCCACTGAATGGTCTATTCCATTCTACAAATAGTAGATACTTAATTATTTATCTAAGCAAATACCTCAACTCATTTATCCATTCATTTTTTAAGAACATGCCTTTTCATTTTAAAAATTACATTAACTTAATTATATCTAGAATTACACAGGTACAAAGTAGTGACTGAGTAATGGCATTGTCCTTAAGTAATTTCAAAACTGCTAGTGAGAGAGTAAGAAATAAATTTTTTATTGATTCTCCAATGAAACACTACTGATAAAGGGTCACGTGTCTTCATATTCCTATTCAGTCATTCTTACAGAAACCCATCCTGGGTTAAAGCTGAAAACAGACTAAGGAAAAAAGGAAGGTGCTTTAGTAAAGAGAGAGGAAAAAAAGGAGAGAGAGATGGGTACCTGATGAAACAGGTATACAAGTAAAGCAATAATATCTACTATATAAATATAAAGCAGTAATAACAGTAATAATTGTCAGGAAAAACACACACTCATTTTAACTCCTATTACTAAGTAATATTTTTCAGTAATAATGTATTACTTCCATTGGCATTTATTGTTTGGATTTGAAATTTGTGGCAATGATCTCTGAACTCCTGCCTGCAGAGCCGCATTTCTTGATGTTCTCTCTTATATTTTCACTCTGAAAAGCTTAGCTGCCTTAGGAAAACCTGGAGTTGACAGTGGTTGGTCCTGCAATTTTGGGAACTATGAAATACAAAATTTAGGGCAGGGAAGAATTCTCTTTACTCTGACCTTTGAAAAGGAAATGCTCTACCATGGATGTTACATATTTTGGGCTTTTTCTCATCATTTGCTGAAATGAAATTAGCTTTTATTTGAAAAAGGGAAGGAGAAGGCATACTTTCCCGGTGGCTTACGGGATGTTACTTCTCATCTGTCTTATATTTTTAAGGAAGCTGTAAAAGAGTCAGAGGACATTTTCAGTGAAGGGCTAAATTTAGACCTACTTGGGTGTGATACTTCTTCTAAGCTAGGTACAAGTGAACAAGACTCATTCTTCTGAAGCCAAAGGAAAGTAGTCCTCTTTCTGAAATTGAGGAAATCTTGATGTGTAATGTCCCTTTTTCCCCCGTAAAACTCTGTAAGGCAGTTGGGAGATCTAGGAGATGGATGGTCTAAGATGGTAAAATCCTGAAATTAATTGTTGTGCTCTTTTAGCTCTTCTCTTCTGGAATGTTTTTTTCATTTGCATGGGACTTCTGCAGATGTATCAGGACTTGCTTCCTGTGGTGGGTGTGTATAAACAGCACACGTGCATATGTTCTGAATCAGCTCAGACAAGTTACAACCAACTCCTCTCTGTTGTGACTGTCAGGGGAGGGGGATTCGTGTTCACCTGTTAACTGTCATGTGGTATTGACATTTGTGTATAATTCCACAGCCTGCTGTGGTGCCTGGCAGCACCTGAATTCAGCAAGACTGTTTTAATGTTTGTTGCCTTTCTGCCTTCACCTGGCTCTGTCTTCTCAAACAAACAAACAAAAAGCCCGGGGGGAACACACACAAAACCCACGTAATATGTTTGCTTTATATTGGCACTGCTGTGTTTTTTGCATAAACTGTCAATTTAATTTGGCATTTTAGTGGATATCAAGGCCTACAGATAATTCCAACCTCTTGTTTTGAGCCTTTCTTTACAAAATAAAGCCTTTTGCTGTATGCCATTTTATACAGGCTCTTGAATGTCATTTCATGCCTGTTAATATTGTGTGATGTTTGAGATGAGGTTTACCAACCTTTTTAATTTTAATTGTAGAAAACAGTTTTTGACTGAGTTATCTTCGGGCCTTTGTAAAAGCCCAAAAAGATTGTAAAAGATTTTTTCTTTGGTACATTGTTACCTCATTTTGCTACTTCTGTTTCAGATTTGGCAATGATTGTGAAAGATTATGGGTTTTGTTGGAATTATATTTTGTCAAATGTTTTCTTTAAATCATACTTTATTATTTCATTTAACATGTAGTTTTAAATGTATTATAAATATCTGTAACCAAATCATTTGAAGGCTCGATAAATTTTTAACAAAATTTGTACATTTTTTATGAGAGTTACTAGTAATGCTTTACTAGGTAGTGCAATTAATTTTTATTTTTAATCCCTGTGCCCAGTTTTGGAGTTTAGAGAGTTATTCATTAATAAATGTATGATGTACACTTACACAATTTTGTCCTGTTCTTTCTCTTAGAAAGAGGTAAGTTTTTTCCTTTCATTGCTCTGCATGTTTTTGTGCATGATCATGCCGCTCTAGATACTGTGTTGTGGAGGGAAGTTTTGCTACCTCAATTGTAGTGCATGGTAGACTTTTTCTAATCTACGTTGAGAGACCATAAGAAAATTATTCTAAATGTTGCGTGTTATTATTGAAATTGTAAAATAACTGTAATTCATAGAACTCAAAACTTTTAAAGATGTTACGTAATCAAAGGAAAAATTTGCAGGGATTGAAGTGCTCCTTAGACGTGCTATTTGCACTGTGTGTCAGCTGAAGATGTGTTACAGTTTGCAGTGCCCCAACAGTGGTAAAAAGTGCATCTTGATCTAAGGATGAAGCTGAACTATAAGGAGTTTGGTTAGCCAGAGTCTAACAAGAAGCTGCGGGTGAAACAAAAAAAAAGTTTGTTTGTTTTTAATTAGATGATGTAAACTAAAGTTGACCGTTTTAGTTACTTAAAAAGGTTTTCATTTACACAGGGCATTTAATAGCTTTATAAATAGTAGGTGTTCCTAGTACTCAGATATAATTGAAGGTCCATTGGTGCTTTGAGAATCATCAAGCAAAGATTCATATACATGTATTTAGGATTTATAATCCTGTGTAACAGTGTTTGCCCTATTTCACAGCAGGTATTATTTACGCTGATGAAAATGGACGGTGCTGCCAGTACTGACAGAGTTACGGTACTGGGCTGCCCAGCTTCAGTGATGATCAGGGAACTTAGAAGTGCTGGTATCTGGCTTAGATCCTGTACCAGCAAGGTATCTGTGAACTCGGATACTTACAAAGCCACATTTGCTGCACTCAAATATTTTGCAAAGCAGGTTCCAGGAGCATCTGTAGTTTGGCCAAGACCAGTCCTAGCCTGAAGAGTGGAATGGCTCTCAAATCTTCTTTTCCTGATCTGCTCTGCCCTCCCACCCTCTTTGTGTCACATCATCTCACTTGCTTCCTCAGCCTATAAAGTGGCTGTCTTTGGTGATCCTACTTTACCACTGCTTGTGAGTCTTCTGGCAATCTCAGTTGTTGAAAACGGAGGGAGTCACCGACACCAGATGGTTCATCAGTGGAACTCGTTTATTAGTAGCATTACAATCACTTTTATAATGGTGATAATTAGCTCATACATATTGCAAAATCTAAGCTCATTATTGGTCGCTCAGCTATTTGTGTTATATCATATTGTTTACATTCCTGCAGTTATCGCTTATCCTGTTCTGTGCTCTCTGTTCTGCACTCCTCTTCTTTTAGGGACTTTCCAGCTTCCTTTGTTTACCACCAAGGACAGACTGACCTTGTTTCATGACACATCTTCTAATTCAAGCAGATTTGTCTGACTATGGCCTTTGTCTAGTAACCAGTTCCTAATTGCTGACTCCTGACTCTCCACACTCAGTAACTATTAATAGTTGACAATTTTTATTACTAGTTTTTAATCAACCATATCACTGTTTCCAGATTCTACATTCCGTGTGTTTTTTGGTGATTCTTTTCTCCTATCTTATTTTCAGCTACTGGCCACAACTATAGGTTCTCCATTTGACCTTAGTTGGTGCTGGCAAGCCATGCATTAAGTATGAGAGGAACTGCTGCAGCGCAGTCACTGTGCAAGAACATTAGAGCTCCTTTGCATCTCCAGAGCAAAGAGAAAAGTGTAGGAGGCATGCAGAGAGGCAGAAGTTCACAGAAAGGTGAAAAGTGTATTCTAGCAGGACAACCTTTCATATAGGTGAGAGATTCTAGGAGGAGGAGGGGAAGCAATACATGAGGACCTTACACTTAAGGTAGGGTAAGAGCCCACAGGAGAGTCCCACTGAAAGAGCACAATAGCAGAGAGAAAGAAAGCAAAGAATGAGTGAGAAAGCTGTGAGGTGGATGGATTAGGCTCTCATTGTTCTGAAATAGAAAATACCATGTACTGATGTCTATTTGATTTTATCAGAAACAGCCTGTTTGATATTGCAGCATTGAAAACAGTGACTTGCCACAGAACTGCTGAACCCCCTGGAAATTCATCTCTAAGAGACACCTGGAGATCTGCCTTTTTGCAATCCAACATTTCTAGTGAGAGTGAGGTTGCTGGAGATTAGCCAGGTGTCGCTATTGTAAGAAAAGCATTCATTAAAGCAGGAAAACAAGTATCTGAGTGATTTTGACTCATGTGATATTTCAGACAGAAAGTGAGGTAAAAATAAAAACACTTGAACTAAGTTTGTCTGACATGTTTAGAAAGGAATAAACATCATTAAAGAAAAAAATGAGCTCCTTTCAGATATAGGAACTGATTAAGTCTTTTAGGCAGGATTGAATTTGTGTGGCTAAGAAAAACATATTCACCAAACTGTGTTTGCTAGTGTTTGGAGGATGTTTAGACTTTCCAGAGAGGAAGTTATGGGACATTATGGATAGAGAAGTTAAGAAGTGACTCAGAGCTTGTTTGACTACTAGGAGCCTAGGCTATCATGTAGTCTTGCTCTGTAAGTGAAGATAGACTGCTCAGTTGAAAAGCTAAGGCCAACAAGTGAAACAAGAAGGAACCATACTCAAAACAAGGAGTGAAATAATTTTTCTTGCAGCAGGCTAGTAATGAAATGAGATATATTGCATAACATTTATATGGTTTACTGTCTTCAAAAAAAAAGACCATTAACAGCTGTGATGGCTTTGCATAGTAATTAGAAAGTATTTCTTTTGAAATTCATATAAAAATAATGTTAATTGAAAGAGGTAATTATGCATATTGGTGCTACTAGAACATGTGGCTTTGCAACAGCTGATGCATTAGTTCTCTTACAGCTTGCTCTTGCTCTGCAATTTACTGACCTACTGTTGATCATAGGCAACACCTCTTCTGTGTACAGAGAGTTATTACGACTCTTTTGCAACATATACTTCCTTTCTACCTAAGTGTAGTCCAACATGGAGAGTCAGGAATGATTTGGGTCTGTAAGATTTCAAGATGTGAACCAGTTTGCCTGGCCTTATGACATTTGCTATGTCATTTTCTTTCAGAAGAGCAAGGCCAAATTTTAAAAAATATTTACTGCAAACTGCCACTGATCTTCCTCTGCACACCAGGCAGCTTGAAGCAGCATCAGCAGATATAAGGAGGCATAATAGGGAAAGGATTTTGCAAGGCATGAAAGGAAATTATTGCACTTCATTTTTAAGACTTAACACGGAGAATGATCACTTAGCAACAAAAGAAGTAAATGCAGTTGAGAACTACAAATGATACAGAATCAAGAAATAAAGATGTCAGCTTTGGTCTCTGATAACTACTCATTCACATACTAAAACAATTCTATCACCAGACCACCTGTCTGTGTTATTAATGGGGTGTCTGGTTCAACCAATGAATGATGTTAGTATGCTATTTAGTGAGCTGCTGCGGTGCGCAAACTGTACCTTAACTGTACGCAAAAGGACAGGAAATCATATAACTTTTGTAGAGTTTGAGATTTACCAATATTAATACCATATGCTGAGAAAGTCACAGAGAACACAACACAAATATTCATTACAGTAATGTATTTGTAGGTCATCCAATTCTGAACACCTTCCTTTTTGTATAATGCCCTCAACAAGTCGAGTTTCATCAATTTATTAATAGAAGAAGAGTAAAACAAATAGAGAATTGTTGTGTGACTTGAATTTACCCCAAGGGACTGGGGCAGGGGGAAGACCCAGAAGCACAACCCTTCAGGTTAACCAGAGGTCACTGTAAAAAGTTTAACAGCTGAATTCATCCTGAGGTATCAGACAGAAGTGCTGTTTTGCAAGAACTTCATGCCTGAAGTGAAAGGTACAATCTGTACTAATCCGTTAAAAAAAGAACTGATTATGTGTTTTTTTAAATATTTCTGAGGGTATCAGAAATTTGGAGCACAGACAAGATTTGCTCATGCTGATTAAGGAGCATTTTCCTTGGGAATCGTTGTGTACCAGATGACTCCTGGGCTGCCTGCGTTTCATGGGGATTGCCTCAGAGGTGAGATTTTGCAGTTGATCTCTACAAAGTGAGCCCATAATTTTGCTTCTCATGGATTTTGCAGGAGCTGATGCCAAGGAGAATCTCAGCATCACGTGTCTTAGCTCACAGTGTCCCTGAGCTTCAGAAATGTGGCTGGGTCTGTTGCTGGTACATGACAGCTTGGTTGCTGGAATTTTTACCCTTGGTTGATGGACAATTAGGTAGATGGCTCTGTAGGAAGGGGGAAATGGAAAGGTATACTTTCATTTTGATCTTGGTTTAGGATCTGGAGAAAAAAAATGAGCCACGAGATGGCTGAGAAGACTGTGAACAGACATGTCAAGTTTCTGCTGTGGTAAGTCCATTGAATGAGGCAAAATGCCTCATCCAGTGGAAGGCCAGACAGATCATAGCAATTCAACAGCTAATGCTTTCCAAGGGGAGATGGAAGAGACATTCCCTACACCATACTATGCATCTGGCTGTGCCTGAGAGCTGCAATTTCATGAAACAAACCCTTGGACAACAAAGTGATTTCTTCCTGCATTCTTCCTGCACTCCTTCGTCTTAACCCCTCCCAACATGGTGTGCTGCCCACTCAGTGGCTGTAGGGGTCACAGGTTACTGCCAAGCTGAACCGATTTCCTGGTAGTTGTGGCAATGAGAGCACAGAGCAGACACAGCTAAGGCAAATATTGCTGCCAAATTCCTCTTCTTGTGATTGTGTAATTGCACACACAGCTGCTGTTGTAATGGTTTATTTGTCTCTGTGCCAAAATAGGAAGTGAGCAGCGTAGACACTTGGGTCTTCCTGCAACACTGTCCCTAGGAAGTCTTTGCTGACTGGCTTAGGGCTGCAGAGATTTCAGGTAAACTATCAAAGGTAGCTGTAGCCTAAGAGATGATGTTTTGGCTAGTGATCTTGTTTTCTGGGAGTAGTTATTCTGTGCAGCCCTTGGGATGTGGCATCAACCAGACAGTGTGTGAGAATATTCCTTAGCAAATCCTAGATGTGGATGGAAAGAAGAGATGAGAACTGTTGCACAAGGTCCATCAGTTAGTTCATCGCTGCATCTAAAGTTCTATAAAATCATCTGGAAGGACACTCCTTGTACTCTTGAATGCAGGACATAGGATCAACATGCTGTGCACTTGGTACGTGTCCTGTGAGCCTAACTGGAGCTAAGAGTCTCATCCTAGCTTTTACAGTGTTTTCACTTCAGTGAGCTTGGGCATACATACAATCCCTACAGGAATGTTTTTGGAGTTGGTTCCTCAGGGTGAATGGCATAGGTTGCCCATCAGTGTTCCAGACACATTGTCTCCGCTGCTGGGAAGAAGGTCTTTCCTTTACCCCTGTAATGAAAGTAAAGATTAACCAGGAATGCTTGGGGATGGCTAAGTATTTGCAAACAATCACCGTGTGAGGGAGTGAATGCATGAGGTGATGTGTTTTACTAGCACATTGTGTTTTGCTCTGTGGTCTTTGTCAGTCTTTGAGGAAGAGAGTGAGGTCTAAGTTGCAGAATGAATTGAGAAAGGCTAATAACTAGTAAAATTCCTGAATCTTCAAGAGGTGCAGTACCCTTTGTGGTCCTTCAGGGGCAAGACTGGGAAACTCTGGCTGGAATGGGTGGCATAACACAAATATCTTGCTCCATGAAAGAATATTTATCTGCTTGCATGGATGTTCCTGTGCCAAGGGACTTCCAGATGTGGAGTCTCTAGCTTTTGCTGGGAGACCATTTTCTTCTGACTCTCCCATAACCAAATGAAAAATTGCATGTGTCTTCAAAGGAGGCATATGTCAGCAATGCAGACTGTTGCCCATGAAGTAGCACTACGCTGTTTGTCAGCCATGTAGAGTTTAAATGCTATGTTGATCTGGGGATGTTGCAGTGAGCTGGTACATGTGCATATACATGCTCTTGACTGGGGTCCCAGCTGCAGAGCAGAACACTAATAACAGCTACACCTTTTCAGATAGTTTATCTGGTATTTATTGAGAGAGACTGTTATAATATGAGTGCACTGAGCGCATGGGCCTGCATTGCCTGGATCTTGTATGGTTATGATGACAAAAACTCATCACCATGTGTACCAAGACTGTTTAATCTGCTTAATGGAGGACAGCTGGATTTCAGAGGGCTGTGGGTAAGAATGCTGTTGAAATTTTTTACAGAGGAATAGTAAATAGCCCTATCAGCTTACGTGATTCTCTCTTCACTGATGTGTGTTGCATTGCACTAAACTGCATTATTGAACAGTCTGACTTCAGGGTTAAATAAACACAAGAACATATCTATTGATTCTATCGTAAGAATGGGAATGTATGCAAAGCTCCACCTCCTTTATAAAGCATGCCATAGTTTATGCTCTATAGAGTATCTCTAAGGGTCTATATTTATAGAAATGTCAGAAAGAGCTGGAGAGGGAGTTCTGTAGATGTTTGGGACATTGTGGTTTGATGTCATTTCCTTTTGGATGCTTTCTTTTCCTAGCAACTCCCCATCTTTAGCTTGCTTTAGGAGAGGGCAAAGTCCTGCTACTGAAGGACTGCTTGTAGCAGTAGTACCTGACCCTGTATGGTCCAGCTGAAAACAATGTTTTCTGCATAAACAAGCATTCTGGAATCTGCCCTCAACCTTTTGCATCCAGAATATCAGCAGGTGAATCCTGGCTGTACTCCCTTAAGGGTTAAACATGCGTTTCTGAAGTCACAGCAATCAGTAAAATTCAACCAAAATGTAACATTTAAAGCCTGGGAGAGAAACGTCTGAGATGTTTGTGGCATGTTGGGGAGCGGGGGATGTTCTGCTTAATCTATAGGCACATGCCATTATGAAGAAAAGACAGTTGTCAAAGTCACTGAGCTGCAGTTACTACTTTGGGAAAAGGAGAGTCTGGCAAAAAACCCTCCATTGATGAAAAGACTCAGCAAGCCCTGGAAACACGTGATCAGCAGTTGGAGTCCTGTTGAGAAAAGCTTGCAGACCTAGAGACCTTCTCATGTCAAATCAGAAAAATAAAATAGCACAGTGATCCTGTTGAGTTACTGGAAGTGGTTATCGTATGGCCTCTTCCTACCTCTTATCCTCATAGTCCCTGGTAAACAGCTGTGGTGATCTCCTCTGTATGTAAGCAGCATCTTTCTCACTGCTTTTTAATCTTCTTTTTTTGGTATTTTGGTCAACCAGTTTGGTTCCTGATTTTTGAGCTGTTCAGTGTTCCTGCTAATCGCATTGATTTCAGGTCTGTATGAAATTCATGTTAAATTTATGCATATAAGGAACAGTTATGCATATCCCTTCATCTTGAAGACAAATACTGTATCGGGTCTTTCCTTGTGCAGGGTAAAGAAAGGTCTGAGGAAAAGCAGCCCTCTTGGGAACTTTAGGAGGAAGTCTATATTATCTCATTTCTTTAACTGTAAGAGATCCCTTGGCAATAGTCATGGTTTTATTGGAGGGGGCAGTGTTTTTCTTTTGGCCTAGAAACTAATGTCAGCCTCTCTTTCCTAATGATCTTCTTCACCTTCTTTGGAAAGGGTGTGTTGCCATGTGCTTACGCCCTGCTACAAGCCAAAGGATGCCATTTTTCATGGGAAGACCTGTGGTGCATTTTTTTACATCCTTGCAACTCGGCAGACTTGAGTTTGCATTGTTTTAAGTGATATAGCCCTGGCATTCTGCTGTGTGTTCTAGAACCATACCTCCACATATGGGAAGCTGCTCTTCCTTGTTTTGGAGAGATTTTTTTTTGGGGGGGAAGCTGGATTTTATTCTTTAGATTGCTTTTTAAGTTTGGTGGTTTAATTTTCTCATTGTTGGGATTTCCCACAAAGGGTCATAGCCAGGTTAAAGTTATTGCTGTTTGGAGTGTCATGGAGGGCCCTGTTTTAACCATGACTGCTGTGTTCTCCGTCTCTGGGGTAGCCCCTGGCTCCACTGACAAGAGCTAGTGAGCAGGCTAATGAGCTATTAGGCAGACTGAACACAGCAAGACTTGCCTGATACAGCCCATAACGTTCACCTGGTGATGGAGCCGTCCTTGCTCTCTGGTTTGTGGGAGCTGGGAGGGAAGAGTCCATTCATATCACTGTCTCTACTAAATGGGGTATTCAGCTTTCTGCCCTGAGAAGTACATAGAAATCAAGAAGGAAAAGCAGGAGTCCAAGCACCTGTTAGAACAGTGGCATCCAATACCTCTCTTGATTGAGCACATACTTAACCATTATAAGCACTTTGTTCTTCATTCCATTCTACAGAAACCACAAGGAGCCCAGCTTAAAGAAGGTTCCTGGGAGAGTGCTGTGAATTTTGCTTTCTCCTCCTGTCCTCTTAAAGTGTGGTCTATAAGAGTAGGACCTTTTACCAAATCAGCTGGAGAAAACAGCAGCTTTTCAGGAATGGGTATTATTATCTGACAGCATTGGCGTAATGTTGCTATAGCAGTGGTGATTTGGGGACACGCCTGTCAATTTGACTTCAATGCCTGGTAAGATTATGGAGAAGATTATTCTGGGAGTTACTGAAAAACACTTGAAAGACAACGCAGTCATTGGTCCCAGCCAGCACGGGTTTACAAAGGGAAGGTCCTGCCTTACAAACTTAATATCCTTCTAGGACAGGGTCACCCACCTAGTTGACCAGGCAAAAAACATTCCATGTCATTTTTCTGGATTTCAGCAAACCCTTAGATACTGTCTCTCTCAGTATTCCCATAAACAAAATGTCCAGCATACAGCTGGATAAACACATAATACAATGGGTGTGGAATTGGCTGATGGTGGGGCTCAAACAGTCATAGTGAATGGAGTTACATCAGGCTGGCATCTGGTCACTAGTGGGGTCCCACAGGGATCCATCCTGTGGCCAGTGCTCTTCAATATCTTCATAAATGATCTGGATGAAGGACTTGAAGGTTTATTGACAAAGTTTGCTGATGACACAAAACTGGGGGAAGTCATCGACACTCCTGGGGGCAAAGAGGCCTTGACAGATCGGAGAACTGGACAATCACCAACTGCATGAAATTTAACAAGGGCAAGTGCCAGGTCCTGCACCTGGGACACAGCAGCCCTGGATACACATACAGACTGGGGGTTGAGATGCTGGAGAGCAGCCCTGCGGAGAGGGACCTGGGGGTTCTGGTTGACAGCAAGTTGAACATGAGCCAACAGTGTGCCCTGGCAGCCAAGAGGGCCAACTGTGTCCTGGGGTGTATCAAGCATGGCATTGCCAGCCGGTCAAGGGAGGTGATTGTCCCGCTCTGCTCTGCACTGGTGAGGCCCCACCTCAAGTACTGGGTGCGGTTTGGGGTGCCACAGTATAAAAAGGACATCGGACTACTGGAGAGTGTCCAGAGGAGGCCACAAGGCTGGTGAAGGGTCTAGAGGGGAAGTCGTATGATGAACAGCTGAAGTCACTTGATCTGTTCAGCCTGGAGGAGACTGAGAGGGGGTCTCATAGCTGTTTACTGCCTTCTCACAAGGGAGGGAGGTGAAACAGGTGCTGATCTCTTCTCTCTCGTGACCTATGATAGCACTAGAGGTAGTAGCAGGAAGATGTGCCAGGGGAGGTTTAGATTGGCTATTAGGAAGAGGTTCTTCACCCAGTGGGTGGTGGAGTACTGGAACAGCTCCCCAGGGAAGCAGTGATGGCACGGAGTCTGCCAGCATTCAAGAAGCATTTGGACAATGCCCTCAGTCACATGGTGTGAATGTTGGGAGTGTCCTGTGTAGGGATAGGAGCTGGACCCGATGATCCTTTTGGGTCCCTTGCAGCTCAGGCAATTCTATGATTCTATGAACATAATAGGTTTCTCTTTTCTTTTGTCTTTGAGCTGGTATTTTATCCTTAAGTGACCTTTGGCATGGTTAAGGCAAGGAGTTCCCTAAAGGGATGCAGAGCCACAAAGCCAAATAATCATGAGGAAACACTGCTGCTTGTTGAGTTACAGGTGAGCAGGGCTACACTGGCCATCACATTTCACCCAGCTACCTTTTAATAATCCTTTGTCTGAGAGTTGCCACCAAGAACAGTGTAACAGGGTGCTAGGGAAATGGTCGGACCAGACCTGAAATGCCCCTGCAGGATGTGTGAACTGCTAGACAGTACTGTGCATTTGCTCTGTAGCTAGCACCTGCAGTTGCCTTCAGCTGCCTGTCTCTATTCTCACCTGACAGAGGGGTACTTTTTTAAGAATGTGAGGTTCTTAACTTGGGGTTGTGCTCAATTGTGTAAAACTAGCAGAGTCAGCTTGCAAGTTTCTGCATACTTGAAGCAGGTCAGGTAATCTTATGGGGTTCAAATACTAAAGGCCCTGGAATCATCACTGGCAAAGGCAAGGTCTGACCACAGGCTGAAACGCAACAGCAATAGTTTGTTTTATAAGTTAAATTTATTAATCAAATTTGCAATGAGAATTTTTTTAATAATTGCGTAGTTTTTTAGCGTAAGGCAAGCATATTGCATCAATCAGAGTCCACTTCCAGTCAAGCACATGATTCAAAGAATCTCCCTCCCAGTTTAAAGATACAAATACAGTTTCCTCAGAACTGCAGAAGGGTAACATTTTGAAGGTAGACAGCTCACAGGCACAGAAACACCACCATCAAATTCCAGGTAAGTAGACATCACATAAGCCAGTTCGCAAGTTCCAAATACCTACCACTAGTAAATTACTCCACCACAGAAAAATTGCAGATGAATTATACCAAAGCAGTTCTGTGCTCAGCTAAGTGAGGGATGTCTGGTTTGCAGCTGCTGTCACGTGGCTCCTTCCTGGACAAAGGAAAGAGCAGCAGACTGACAGGAGAGGGACTGCATTTCTTAACAGAAAAGTGAGAAGATGTGATGGAAAAGCAGAGCACACATGAGGAGCACTAACCACCATGCTGAAGCATAGTGATGTGAACTAATTAAGCAGCCAGCCTTGGCTATCTCAAACACCAGTGCTGGAGGAAAAAAAACAATCCAGTGTATTTGGTTGTTGGAACATCAAGGAAGTTGCTGAATCTTCACCAGCATTTAGCTTCCTAACCTAAGAAGGTCCAAACAAAGGTATCCAAATGCCCTGCAGAACTGACATTTTTTAAAGTATAGGTTAAGTTTATTTCTACTGATCCACCTCAGACCTATTTCCCTCCCTCCTTAATTTGTTTGGCTTGCCCTCTTGCCTTTCAGTTTGCAAAAAGGCTTTCTCTCTTGCCTCTGAAATGGGGCCTTTTTATATATCCAGTTTGCTTCCTTTCTTGGTACCTTTTCTTGAGCTTTCTCAAGAAGCTCATTTTTCCCAGAGTGCAGAGTCCTGCAATGCACTGCTTGATCTTGAGACTTTTTATGTTAAGGCTTTCTTCTTGAGAAACAATCCATCACGTTACATGTGTAGTTTTATGTTCTGTTCTCTTTTTCTGATAAATGCAATATAAAATGAAAGTTAACTCCAACTAGCATCTTGTTATCACAGGAGTAAGGAAAACCACATAAAAGAGAGGAAAATCAAAAGATACAGTGTTAGAACAATTCAAAATGTAGACAAAATTATTGTAATTTAGTGTATTTTTACCGGAAAGGCAAGCTGGAAAGCAGCAGACTGTGGTCTTAGATTTGGCAAAAATGAAAAAGGAGGAGCATGGTATATTCTAGACACAACGCTATACAGTTTTGAATACAATTGCTCTTCAAAATTTACACCAGTTGCTACTTAAACTTCCTGCTAATGAGAACCTGATAAATCTAACATGCTTGTATCCTCATAATTATACGTCTTTCTTCTAATCTATCATGCTGTCATACTTACACATGTTGTGCAGTACTATGTCATGAAATATGGAATGGAGTGCTTTGGTTTAGCACTTCACTTTTTTGACATGATTTTCCACTGCCTGCTCAGTGATGGTTTCATCTTCTTCAATTTTTTTTTTAACCTTCAGGCCCACCAGATCAAAGATGGCTTCTGGGGGAAATCCCTTAGGCTCTCCCACCTTCACTGTCAGCATGTCAAGTGTCAGTACTGCTCCTTCAGGAACTGTGACTTTTGCCACAACAGACTTTCCCAGCTACAGGGGAAAAATTAAAAGGAAAAAAGTTTAGGTTAAACACATTCCTAGTCTAAGTATACCAAAAAAGGTTAAAAAAATATTCTGGGACCAGGTTGAGTAGAACTGCCCTCCCCATTACTTCTTATTCCAAATAAAGGTTCAGTTAGCATGGAAAGCCTCACTGTAACTAGTTGGCTGGGAACATCCAGATCCTTTCTAAAATCAGATAATGGCTAACTGGAATTTTTCACTAAATTGGAGGTGTAGATGTGGTGCTTAGGGACATGTTTAGTGGTGGATTTGGCAGTGCTAGGCTAATAGTTGGACTCTGATCTTAAGGGTCTTTTCCAGCCTAATGGATTCTATGATTCTCTAAACTTAACCACTGGATAATATACATAGAACTTCACGGAAAACAACAGGTCTACACCAACGTTACCGTGTGCTAAACAAATGCTGTGCATGCTGCTACTTAGCAGCAGAAATTTTTGAGTGCCAAAGCAGAAACACTGCTGCAAGCTGTTTTTCTGAACAGACTTATTAGCTATAGCTCTCTAAATGAGTTTCAGCTATACACAATCCAAAAGCAAAGTTACCTTTTCCTTGCAAGCCATTTCACAGGGCAGGAGTTGTTTGACTGGAGAGCCCATTGCTTTTTCCACAGTACGGATGGCTTTCACTAAATCTGCCAGTTCATTTGGCTCCAGGGATGCTTGGTGGTCACTACCTTTCCATGTTTTGTCGAGAGTCACATGGCGTTCCACTACTTTAGCACCCATAGCAACAGCTGCCACTGAAATGGCTATGCCAGTTTCATGCCCCGAATAGCCAATGGGGATATCCGGAAAAGCTGACTGATATGCCTTGAACCATAACAGAGTTAGTATGAATTATCACCATAGCAATTTTGAAGACAAAGCAAATTTAACAGTGATAACTGCAATAAAAACCATGGACAAATACTGTGCCACAAAAAAGTGGCTGGTTATGCTGAGAATGATTATTTTTTACATTGAACAAGTCACTCTGCATTACCAACCACCACATTTTAAGAATTTCACTATGATTATCAATACTGACAAGAAAAAGGAGGTATGTTCTGTTCTACAACTTCTCTTATACTTTTCCTTTTAAGTCAGTTTACTCTTCAAGGTCTTCAAAGCCTACATCACTGTAAGTTACAGTAGTAGAATAGTGCTCTATTTTCATCCAAGAACCCAGTGGACTTGTTAAACTTAACTGCATCCAAAGCAGATTTTTCCAACCCCATATTTAAAATCTGAAACACTTCTTTCAACCATACACAAGGGACAGCAATTAAATGCAGCCATTTCCCATTCTATGAAAAATAACACACTATGTGTGCATAAAGCTACACAAGTGCTTGAACACTAGCCAATTTAGTAAAATTTTCTTGCATCAGTTATAAGGCATATCCAAATAATATTTTTAGTGAAGGAAACCATAGAAGAGCCTAATTCTTCATTGCTCTGATATTCACATGAAGTGCTTTTAACAAAAGTTTCTGGTCTAGCCCCCTGTTTAGAATTACGTTCTCAATTCTGTACACTTTAATGGTTAACAGTCTACATAATTTTTCTTTGCACCACAAAGCACAGAGTTAACCTGTTAACCATATGTCATATTTTCTTATAATTGTGAATACTCCAGTAATACCTTTTATCATATTCCTCAAAGCTGAGTTCTGGTAAAAGAGGATCTTTAGTTAAACACTGCACAAATTAGAAGATCATGATACATCTAACTTCTCAGAAAAAAATGCGAGCATGCCTAAGATCTGGAAATACAACTCAAAGTACTCAGCACTTCTCTGGTATCCTACCCACTTCACACTCTGGGTTATTCACTGACCAATATAACACGGAGATTGACATCCTCTGGCTGAAGTGGGTATGCACTGGTACACTGCAGGAAGCAGAAGTTCGGATTGATGGGCTTCATGATCTGATAAACCCGACGCATTGTGTTCATTGACTGCATCCCACTGGAAATCACCATTGGCCGACCTAACCATTAGAAAACATGCACATGCTTTGTCCCAGCTACACAACATTAACTTAAATTCTTGACATAAATTAATTCAATTGAAAAGGAAGCTGGGTGAACTTTTTTTTTTTCAAAGTCTGAGAGTGATTTTTTTCTAAAGGTACTTTAGGTTATTTTCCAAAATCAACTGGAGGAAAGATCTAATAACTGATGTACTGAGGCACAATGAGGTTTACCAAGATGGCTCAAAAAGAAAATGCTTACCTTTCTTTGCGGTCTTTTCCAAGTATGGAAAATTGTTTGTATCTCCTGATCCTACTTTGAAAAATGGAACATTCAGTTCATGTAGAAATTCCACCGCCATCTACAAAGAAATCACTGCATTTTAACATAACATTTAATCTGGATGAAAGATAAAGAACTACCATGCTGGGAAATAAACAACCCTTCAAAATACCAAAGTCAAGCTTAAGTAAAAAGATCACATATATATATACACACACATATATATCTCCCCCCCAAAACACATTGCTCCTGAAATAACATTTACTATTCTGAGCATACTAGTTTCCGACTTCCCTGCAGGTGAAGTATTATTGAGGTGTCTTCTTTGATACTTCTATTACAAAAACAGATTTTCCACAGGTTTTTGACTGGGATACCTGTCTCCAGACAGCCTCTTTAGTCTACCGGTCAGCTGTAGGTACAGCCATTTAGTACAGGTGAGTTCCACTGCTCCTCCAACTTCAAGATGAGATTGCAGACCACAGGATTCTTGCTGTTCTTTTGGCACTACCCAAGAAAAAAAAAAACTATCTGCAGATATGTAGGCAGATTTCAAGAAAAAAATGTACTGAAGATACGATGGCAGTCTTCCTGTCACATAACTTCCTGCAGATGTTTTAAACAAGGTGTTTAACACTACAGATAGTTCCCCAAACAGATCTGTCACTCTGAAAAACTGTATATTGAATAAGCAACTGAAAAAAGTGCCGAAAGAAAGAAATGCAAAACTCATTTACTTCTACGAGAGATATTAGAAAATATAAAATATGCCAAAGAAAATACTACAAAACAATTTATTCAAATGTTAATTATACTATGCCTTCTAAAAAACATATGTGCTAGAATATCAGTGTTGCACCCATAAGTGGCCTTAAAATTAATACTTCTAAGGAAGAAAATTGTAACCCTATCACAAGCAAAATATATTGAAATCGTCCATTCACATCTGGGGGAAACAATTAGTTACTTAACTTTGTTCCCCTTCAATCACCCACAAACACTTTTAATTTCTTCAGCTCATTACTTGTCGCAGTCAAACTTATTTAGTGCCAGAGAAAAAGTGCTTGTTTCCAAAACAGATTCACATCTTCACTCAAATTATATCAAAATTATGATGTAGATTCAGTTTCTTATACCTAGGATGCAAAACATCTCTTTAATATAGTTTATTCACTAAGATGCATTGTGCATGAAGACAATTAATACACTGTATTAAAAAGACAGACCTAATCTGAGGAAATTGCACAAAATGAAATATGACAGATACACCTCATCTCTAAGAGCACTCTTCATTACGTAAATATCTCTTGAAAATTGGCAGCTCTTCTGTAAGAGATTCAAGGCACAGGAAGTAATCTCAAATAATAGTGATGACATTAAAGGGAGTGGTTCAACAGGATCCTGTTTTGTCTCCAGTACACACTGGAACAGAGTAGGTGAAGGAATTACTCATAGCTTTTATATTTACTTCACACATCACTTCACTGATTTTCTCCTATAGTTAAACACACAATCTAACCTCTTTGACATAGCTTGAGTTCCAGAGGTTATGTTCAGTTTACAGAAGTTAATGTATTCTCAAGGGCTTATTATATGTCAATGTTTGCCCTAAGTTCCAAACCATGTCTTGTAAAAATGCCACCAAAAATCTCAGGAGCTGTGTAATATAATTACTGTTCAAAAAAGAAGGCGCAAATATGTATCACTATTGTTATTTAGTGGATGAGGCCACACACAAAGAAGCACAGCATCTTGAAAAAAGAGGGATCCCAGAGTTGGAAAGTGATTACAGCTGCTGCATATGAAAAGTGTTCTGCATTGCACTATAGCCTTTAGAAGCTGGAGGTTTTAACATCAAAGAAAGAGTATGATTTCCACCCCCAAGGGCATATGGGTCTTTAAGATCTGAGATACAAAAGTCCAAGACTACCGGTTTTAATTACTCATCTTAAAGGATTTGGTGGTGTTCGTTCAGAAGGTCTCCTAGACAATAAAAGAAATATCACAACACCTTATTTTCATAGATACATTTCTGAGTCTATGGCATTGGGCTATGGCAATACATGCAGAACACCTTTTTGTTAGTCAGACATCTGAGGTAATTTTTTATGTTATGTGGTGCTCATACCACCTCAGCTGGGACACAGCAATTCAAGGATTTTGGTCAATAGGCCAGTAAGTTGATAAAAGCAGTGAGAATGACCAGAAAAACTGACTAGAAAAGTCAGCATAAAAAGGTTAAAGGAATTGAAATTACTTAGTCCAGAGAATACACAACAGAAACTTTTATGTCGGATGAGGCAGCACAAAACTTTGTGAGAAAAGAGATTAAGTTGATATATAAGGAATTTTCTCTGATGGTAATGAGAGTAAGGCACCTTAAAACATTAAATAAATCCTTTCATTGTCCCATTGTATAAGGCTATTTGCAGAAAGACAGGGACAATGCTTATGCGTGCCTTATGCAAGAGTGGCTAGCTTACTTCTGGAGGATGTCCATAATACTAGTAAAAGAAACACCAACTAGGGTCTAGTAAACAAAGAAAGGGAGGAAAACAATAGGGATTAAGTTGAGAAAGGAATCTGGTTAAAGACAGAGGGAAGTTTGAAATGCTTGGAGCATTTTAACCAGACACCACTGGTTAACAGTGAAACTGCAGCCATGATTGTTTACGGAGTTCAACTGAGGCCTTGTATCTCATATGATTTATTGTGCACAAATACCTCAGCATGGATGGCAAGTCTTCCAAAATGTTCAGTCATCTACTCAACCATCGTAGAGAAACAAGAGAACTGGTAGAAGCACAGTTGCTCTCGTTTCCTCATTTAGAAATTCAATGTCCACACATATTTACTATTCTTTTTATGCAAGTATCATACCTAAGTAATAATCAATACAAAGCAAGAGCCTGACTTTGCCTGTTACTCCAGTATGGGTTTACATACCTCATCCATGCCAGAAGCTGTGAAGAAAATGCCAATCTCTTCTGCATATTTCTTTAGCTCTCTATATTGGTCATGACTAAACTCCAAGTGGTGTTTGTGCTCCCCATAGGTCTTTCCCCAGGAATGTTCAGAGGTATAGGGTCTTTCTAAGGCTTTCTTGTTGAATTTGTACTCCAGTTCACTCTTCTGGAACTTAGCACAGTCTGCTCCACAGTCCTGCAAAACAAAGCAGAAGTGCAAGTAAAAATGCGCTCAGAATCCTACACAAGGATTGTGGAACTAATATACATCTTTTGCTGTGTAGTTTTCGCATTATAACCATAGCAACCACAGGAATGTGAAGAGGACCTGCACACACGCACCCTTTTGTTTCAAGTGTGTGTATACTTAGTAGAGCAGCAGTCTAGAAGTAAATCATACTAAAACACAGAACTGAACTGCCTCTTCCTATGCATGCTACTTTTTTTCGAGGAATTGATTTCTATCGTGCCTTCAAAGCTCAGCTGTCATATGATAATTTTACATAAGAAACAACTGAGAGGCTTCTGTAGAACTAGGAGCACAAATCTGAAATTTGTTTGAAGTTACAGAAATGGTGAAGTTAAATTCTCACTACACTATTTTACACTTATACCACTGTCACAGGTCTGAATGTATTATGCCCTGGCTATTCCTTCAGTGATGACATGCCGTTTTCTAATACAGGTATATTAAAGCACACAATACCAAAGGAGACAGTTCAGCAGTTACTCGATTCCTCCCATATTTGCACTGCGCCGCGAACGAGGCAAGGGCTTCCTCAAAGCTAACCCACCGCGATCGTGGGCTGCGAGGCACAGACTGTGAGTCAGCACCGGCTTTGCTGGCCCTCATCACCACTGTCTCCTTGCAGCTATTTTATTTTAGAGACCTCGCCGGGCATCGCCCGCTCCCCGCGCGGCGCCGCCACCGATGCTCCCGCGCGGGTTGTCCCCGAGGGCACCGCTCCCCGCCCTCCCCCGGCGTCTGCGGCCCCCCTCGGTTCCCAGGCGACCAGGCCCGCCGCGCCGGCGGCGAAAGGAACGCCGGCAGACACGGCAGCCGCGGCGCCCCGGCCGCGCTCCCGCGTCCGCGCAGGCCCGTGCGCACCTTAGCCATATGGATCATGCGCTTGGCGATGGCCAGGTCGCCCTGGTGGTTCTGCCCGATCTCCGCGATGATGAAGCAGGGCTGCTCGCCGCCTACGCGGCGCCCGGGGCACAGCTCGAACTCGCGCGCCATGATGGCGGCCACACCGCCGCCCGCAGCCCCCGCGCGTCACCGCCCCGGCCCGCGGTGGCAGCCGATCTGCGCTGCGGCGGGCGCGGCCGGGTGCCCCGCCTTCCCCACGAGGCACTTCCCGGACCGCGGACAGGGCGGGCGCTCCAGTCTGTGGGGCCGCCAGGTGGCGCGAGGCGGGCGACAGCCCCTCAGGGCGTGGCGCGCCCGGCGACTGCGGGCGCTGTAGGCGCGGGTGAACGCAGGGAGGAGGAGGCCTGCGAGGGGAATGTCCCGGGCCAATGGGTCGTCTGAGCTCCGCCTTGACTTCCCTTGGAGCCCCGGGATCGTGTCCGTGCTCTAGCAATAGCGAGCCCGGCACAGCCGCGCCTCCTCCACGCCCTGCAGGCACCCGGGTCCCTCTGCCCGGGGCGGAGCGGATTTCCGCCGGCGTCACCGCCCCCGCCCTGCTAGCGCCTGGGTGCTGCGCGGCAGCAGCGCGGGAACTCTAGGGAGCGGCCAGGAGGGGTCGGCTGTTTACCTGGCCTGGGTGGGGCGTGCCGGTGAGTCGTCGGTCCCAAAGCGCCTCGCCAAAGAAGAGTTTTCTGTGGTGCCAGAGCACGATTTCCCAGGAAACACAAATTAACTCGGGGCGCTGTACCTAAGACACATCTAGAAATCCTTGAGATAGGGAGAATTTACAAGAAGGACTTGGTTTAGACAAAACTCTCGATAATACAACAAAATAAACTGTAAAGTGTGCAGGAGTGTGTTTGAGTCAAGACATGGGTGGCAAACCTCACAGACTGTCTTACCCACTGCATCTGCCAGGTCTTGACAAAACCCCACTTGGCTCCGCATGGTAAAATACTGATGTATCACTTATTTAATAGCTTCAAATAGGTTGGTAGAAACAAGTTGGACCTTACATTTGGCCACATGATTGCAAAAACTCCTGACAGTTTTTCAGTATACTCTTTCAGCTTCATTCTTTTTATAACAAGGTGACTTTCTTGCTTTATGCCATCCCAAAAGAAATAGGCTATTTTCCTATCAGGAGGTGTGTTGACTATATTAACACGGTCTGGCTTTGCATAATTTTCTGTGCTGGATATAATTGGATGGAAGTGCCCCTAGCAGAGGCTGCTTAAATATATTCACAATATAGTGTAACAATGTATTTAAGATTAATATATAGCAATATATATAACACAATAATACATTAACAATATATTACCCCAAAACTAATTCCAGGTTCTTCATCTAAGCTGCTTATTTTATTTCCTTATATAGAAGTACACCTTTTGGAAACTAGTATTTGTGTTCAGTGAAAAATTTCAAGGCTATACACATTATCAAGGAGATGCTCAGGAAAAATACTGAGAATTTTCCAACCAAATTATTTGAATGGATCAGAGTGTTCTAGCTCACTGCATTCTGATTTTGCCTCTAAATAAATAGATAAGCAAAGTTAAACTATTTGTATCACACAGTATCACAGTATCACAAGGACCTCTGAGATCATCAAGTCCAACCTATAACCCAACACTAACACCAACACTAACACCAACCATCATCTAAAAAAACCAATCAAGAGGCATAAAACATAAACAAACAATTTGACAACGATGAAAATGGAACATGTGGGTAAAAAATCCTTGGTTCCTTTTCCTTGAAGATAAATGCACTCAAAATAAGATGTATTGTTGTGGTGTCCTATGTCAGGATAGGACTTGGACTCAATGATCCTTTTGGGTCCCTTCCAACTCGTGTAATTATGATTCTATAATTCTAAAGGTGTTAAGTAATGCTACACACATATCCCTTCTTCCCACTCAAAATGCTGCTTTCCTCATGAACTACTTGCAACTTAACTATGAGGTTTTGTCCAAGATCACAGTTAACTTCTTCCAAAGCTTTAAGGATAAAGAACATTGTCGTGAAAAATTGTAGGTGTGAAATAAAAAGTTGGTTGTTAAGCTTGAGACGCAAGTTTCTGTGTAAATGAAAGCAGGTTCTTCAGGTCAGTTAGACTAACAATGCATGTTAAGGACATAGTATAAAAACGCTGAAATAGTTGCATCATTTAAGTTTAAGCAAAACATATTAACTTAGCAAAATTATAGCTTTATTGCAATAGTATTGCAGTGCTTTCATATTGCATTAGATAGGAGGGCTCATGCCTGTACATTGTGCTAGATAGCAAGAACTGGTTTGCCAAAAGTGATGAATGCGCATTTGTAGCTAGTACCTTTAAAAGAAGATTCAAGAGAAACTGTTGCCAGAATGGTGACTTGGGGAGTAAAACTCAGCCAAAAGTGATGAAGAGGAGAGAGGCGAGCCTTCTTCCTTGACCGATGACTGACCTGAGGGAGAAGGATGAAGTACTGACCACCAGAGACCATATGCATGAGTTTTGAGAAGCAATATGAATATGTAAATAGGTTGAAGGAAATATGTTGAACAAACATAAACCTAGTTCTATAAATATGTACCTTTTACCAACTCAGGTGCAAGCGTATGGCAGGAGAATCCCCTGCTTTCACCTTGATGCTTTAAAGGAATTCTTCTTTCAAAAACCTTGAACTCTAGTCTCTTGAGAGTTTTATTTGACCGGCTTTTACGGTAACACTAATGTAACAGCTTAATGAGCAGTTTGTTGCAGGTAGTGTTTTATTGACCATAACCATTGGATAACAACATTTTAACTCTAATAGAAATTAAACAAGATGGATCTGTTTTAAGATAAAGTTATAAGTCAGGAATTAAACCAAACAGAGTCCACCCAGATATCAGTGTGATTTCAAAAACGATGATAAATTGTCCCCATTTCTCCCTTCCTCCATTTTTTTTTCTCCTTGGCTGATGCTGGTAAGACTGGAAAACATTGACTTGTTTGTTTATGTACATTAATGACATGTTTTTTCTTTTATAGAAATGTGTATCTTTATTTGGGGAAAAATTATGAATGTACCCTACCATAAGCTGGAAGGACATCACAAAGAACCCCATACCAGAGAAGCAGCAACTCTCTCTGCAGAAAAAAAACTTCACAGAAGCAGAAGAGAGTTCCAGAGAAGCCTGAAGTGATTACTTGGGGACGGCTGAAAAGATTGCTGCAAACCGCAAGTACCATGATGACACCTGTAGGGGCTCCTTCAAATTCTACTAACACCTTTTTGGTTTGCTTAGCCATCATCTCTTGCAACAGTGCAGTAAGCTTTAGTTTCTATTTGCTGCCTTGTATGTCCTTCCATGAACAGAGGCTCATGTATACAGGGCACATGTGATGGAACCACCTTTGTTTAAAATGATAATATGGTGCGATCCTGAAATTCTAATCTCAAATAATGACACACATTGGATAGGTGGTACTTGGGTGTCTCCTGCAGACCCCTTGTTACAGGAAAAAGATCAGGACTGTAATGAATCAGTCACAGCAATATTGAGTTGAGATACTGCCAATGTGTGTTTCCACATGATTAATCACACTTAATTAACATGACTAATCCAGTTTATGAGAACTGTTTAACTCATGTAAATTTTTCTGAGCATTGATTGAAGAATTAGCTAAGAAAAATTTTAAGTGTCTGCTTATATTTTTACAATACCTGTTAGTGTCTGTATTCTGTACTTGTTTAGCTTTGTAGAACAAAACCACTAGACATAATGAGCAGAATGTCTCAGACATCTGTGTAGTTTAAAGATAAGCGAGTTAATAGATACAGTATAATTGTTTGTAATTGTGTCCACTTATCTCAATATTCTCATCTTTGAGTAAGGTCTCTGGAAAGCAGCAAGGTCCCTGGGAAGACAGGCGGATAAAGAACTGGACAAGAGCAGCTTTGTGTTCAAATAAGTGCTGTAAACACAAGAGTTCACCTAGAAGACGTGAGAAAGATGACAGTAAGACCACCTGATGAAGTAAAAGACCACCAGAGGGACAGCAGTATGCTTAAAAGGACACTGGATGAGAGCAGAGACAGTGGAATAGAGTTACTAATGTTTATGTAATAATTTCTAGGAGGGGATGTAGAATACGTTAATTATTTTGGGGGGCTGATGAATATGTAACACTTCTTTGGATCAAAGTTACCCAATAGCATTGTTTGATGGGAGCATTTGCATGGAAAAATCCCAATGCTCTTAATAAAGAAAACCCCAGTGCTCTTAATAAAAAATACCGGCTCAATAGTCACATTGACTACTGAGTGTGATTTTTGTGTTTCAGTTTGGCACCCCAGATGGGACCTGTTCTCTGCTTGACTGCAGGATCCATTGGGAAGAGGACTCCCTACGGTACTCCTGGAGATATTCTCCAGAGGGACTCCTTGCCTCAATCGGATCACTGTGGTAACAGACAAGAACCCTCCGTAAAAGGTATTCTTTTCTTTACAAATTTAGGTATCTTGGTAACTTCAAGACTGATCACTTGGGAAAACTACCTGTAAACCGTTAGACAAGGATCTGTGTAAATACATGGTCCTCAGGCCTTAATCTACATATTTGGATTTTTGTTGGCATAGGTTATGTTTGATCTTTTTCCTTATAGTCCTCCAAATCATCTGAAGAATGATCTGAGACATCAAGAGAACATCCAAGCCATGCTCATCATGAACCCGGTGTTTCAAAACAAAAAAAGGGGTAGCTGTGGGCACAGCAGAACAGGGGGCTCCAGCTGCCTGGATCATAAAATCATAGAATCATCTAGTTGTAAAAGACCTCTGAGATCATCAAGTCCAACCGTACCTGTCCCTTTACTAAACCGTGTCCCTAAGAAACTCATCTACCCACCTTTTAAACACCTCCAGGGATGGTGACCCAGCCACCTCTCTAGGCAGCCTGGTCCAATGCCTGACTATCCTTTCACTGAAGAAATTTTTCCTGATGTCTAATCTGAACCTCCCCTGGCACAACTTATGGCCATTTCCTCTCGTCCTGTCACCTGTCACTTGCGAGAAGAGACCAGCACCCACCTCACCACAACGTCCTTTCTGTTAGACAGCTGTTAGACAGCAATGAGGTCTCTCCTCAGCCTTCTCTTCTCCAAGCTAAACAACCCCAGTTCCCTCAGTCGCTCCTCACATGACTTGTTCTCCAGCCCCTTCACCAGCCTTGTTGCCCTTCTCTGAATGCGCTCCAACACCTCAATGTCCTTCTTGTACTGAGGGGCCCAGAACTGAACCCAGTACTCGAGGTGCGGCCTCACCAGTGCTGAGTACAGGGGCACAATCACCTCCCTGGTCCTGCTGGCCACGCTGTTTCTGATACAGGCCAAGATGCCACTGGTCTTCTTGGCCACCTGGGCACACTGCTGGCTCATATTCAGCCGCTGTCAACCAGCACCCTCAGGTCCTTCTCTGCCATGGAAGTTCTCCAGCCAGTCTTCCCCAAGCCTGTAATGCTGCATGGTGGTGTTGTCCCAGCTGCAGGGCTCGGCACTTGGTCTTGTTGAACTCATCCCATTGGTTTCAGCCCATCGATCCAGTCTGTCCAAATCACTCTGTAGAGCCTCCCTTCCTTCAAGCACATCAACACTTCCACCCAGCTTGGTGTCATCCGCAAACTTGCTAAGGGTGCACTCAATCCCTTCGTCCACATCATTGATAAAGATATTAAACAGGATTGGACCCAGCATTGAATCCTGGGGAACACCACTCGTGACTGGTTTCCAACTGGATTTAGCTCCATTTACCACAACTATTTGTGCCTGGGCATCCATCCAGTTCTTTACTCAGCAGAGGGTGTTCCCGTCCAGGCCAATGGCAGCCAGTTAGTTTCTCAAGCAGAATACCGTGAGAAACAGTGTCAAAGGCTTTACCAAAGTCCAAGTTACACCACCTCCACAGCCTTTCCCTCATCCATTAACCGGGTAACCTTGTCATAGAAGGAGATCAGGTTGGTCTGGCAGGACTTGCCTTTCATAAAGCCATGCCGAATGGGCCAGATCACCTGATTGCTCCATGACCTTCCCTGGTACCAAGGTCATACTGACAGGCCTGTAGTTCCCCGGATCCTCCCTCTGACCCTTCTTGTAAATGGGCATCACATTTTCCAGTCTCCAGTCAAGTGGCACTTCCTCAGTCAACCAGGACTGCTGGTAGATGAGGGAAAGGGGTTTGGAGAGGACCTCTGCCAACTCCCTTAATACCCTTGGGTGGATCCCATATGGCCCCACAGACTTATATATGTCTAATTGGACAAGTAGGTCTCTAACCAAATCTTCCTGGATCATTCAAGCTTCATTCTCACTGTCTTCTGGCTCATGGGGCTGAGTATTCTGAGAACATCTCACCTTACTATTAAACACTGAGGCAAAGAAAGCATTAAGTTCCTCTGCCTTGTCCTCATCCCTTGTCACTACAGTCCTTTCTGCATCCAGTAAAGGAGGGAGATTCTCCTTGGTCTTCGTGTTATTGTTAATACATTTGAAGAAACATTTTTTATTGTCTTTCGCTGAACTGGCCACTTGAAGTTCCAGTTGGGCTTTAGCTCTTCTAATTTTTTCTCTACGCGATCTCAGCTCTCCCTCGTAGTCCTCCTGGGATGCCTGCCCCCTCTTCCAAAGCTAATAAACTTTCCTCTTCTTCCTGAAATCAATACAAAGCTCTCTATTCAGCCAAGCAGGTTTTCTTCCCTGCCGACTCATTTTACGGCACATGGGGATGTCCTGCTCTTGTGCCGCCAGAATTTCCTTCTTGAGGAGCATCCAGCCCCCTTGGGCTCCTTTGTCATTTAGAACTGTCTCCCAATTAACTTTATCAAACAGCCTTCTAAACAGTTCAAAGTCTGCCCTCTGCAAGTCCAAAGTGGCAGTTCTGCTGACCCCCCTCCTTACACCTCCAAGAACTGAGAATTCTATCGTCTCGTGATCACTGTGCCCCAGGCATCCTCCAACAGCCACCTCTCCCACAAGGCCCTCTCTGTTCACAAACAGCAGATCCAGCAGGGCACCTTCTCTAGTCAGTTTACTCTCCAGTTGTGTTAGGAAGTTGTCTTCCATACACTCAATGAACCGCCCAGACTGCTTCCTTTCTGCTGTATTATACTTCCAGCAGACATCTGGAAGGTTGAAATCCCCCACAAGAACAAGGGCCAGTGATCGTGAGACTTCTCCCAGTTGCTTGTAGAAGAGCTCATCAGTTTCTGCGTCCCTGCTGGGCAGCGGGTAACAGACTCCCACCACTGTTATCTGTTTTGCTGCGCATTCCACTGATTTTAACCCACAAGCACTCAACCCTATCATTACCATTACTGAGTTCCATGCAATGAAAACTTTCTCTAACGTAGAGAGCAACTCCACCACCTCTCTTTCCTATCCTATCCCACCTGAAGAGTTTGTAGCCACCCATGGCAGCACTCCAGTTGTGTGAATCATTACCACATTTCCGTGATGTCAATTATGTCATAGTTTTCTTCCCTCGCAATGACTTTTAGCTCCCCGTTTGTTGCCCATGCTGTCTGCATTAGTGTAAATACACTTCAGTTGGGCTGTTGTTTCCACCTCTTTCCTGAGTGGAATAGCTGTAAGTCCTAAGTGTTTTCTAGCTGTGGTTTGTAACCCACAAATAACCTTTGAATTCTGGCTGCCACCTGGAGTGCTATCCCCCACTTTCACTAAGGTAGCAGACCATGGGCCCTCAATACTATACCGCCCCTCAGAACGTGAGGTACCATTCCCATGCTTTATTCTATCAAGCCCAGTGGTGTTCCCCTCCCCCTTCCAATCTAGTTTAAAGCCCTCTTTATTAGCCCTACCAACTTCTTGGAAAGTGTCCTTCTGCTCTTTGGGGATAAATGTACCCCGTCGTTTGCCAGCAGGCCTGGTGTGTAGGCCAACCCATTGTCGAAGAACCCAAAGTTTTGTTCTTCACACCAGGTTCGGAGCCAGGCATTTTATTCCTGGCTCTTCCCACTCCTTCCCTCACAATTCCCTATGAGAGAAGAGAAAACTACCTGCGCACCTGAACCCTTTACCATTCGTCCTAAAGCCCTAAAGTCCCTTTTAATCACCCTAAGGTTTCCAGTTAGTTTTTCATTATTTCCTACCTGAAAGATGAGTAGTGGATGATAATCAGTGGACTTAACAAGATTTGGAAGTTTCGTTACCTTATCAAACAATATTGATTATATAGCGCAGCAACAAAGTATAAAACAACCTTGGACAGACCTAACAGGATGGTTGTGATGTGAGAAAGGGAGTGTGTGGAAAACTTGACTGACAACAGTCACCATGTGAATGTTTTGAAACTTTGTGCAAAACCTCCTGACTGGCCTCATAGTCCAGGTCCATATCTGTAGAGTAAAAGACAGACTGATCAACTTCAGGTTTCTACTCTGTAATCGTGTGTGTGTGGGGGGGGGTTCCTTCCCTTTTCTTTCCAGTTGCTGCACAAAGTCAAGTTGGTAGCAAGACACCAGTGGCATACCTCAGGGATTTATACTGGAGAAAGTGCTGTTGAGCTTCTTTATTAATGACCTGGCTGATGGGGCAGAGTCCTGCTTCAGCAGGTTCACAGAGGATACAAAACCAGGAGGAGCAGCTGTTACACCGGGGACTTGTACTGCCAGACAGAGGGACCTTAATAGAGGCTGGAGAATGGGGCAGAGAGGAATCTCATGAAGTTCGACAATGGGAAATGCAAAGTCTTACATTGGGCTAAGAAAAACTCCAGGAATCAGTACATGCTGGGGGCTGAGCAGCTGGAGAGTAGCTCTGCAAAGGACTTTGGAGTCCTTGGGGACAAGAAGTTGACCATCCACCACCAATATGCCCTCATGATGAAGGCAGCCAACAGCATTGTGGGCTGCATTAGGAAGACCATTGCCAGCATGCCAAGGAAAGTGATCCTTCCTCTGTACTCAGCGTATCTAGAGTGCTGAATCCAGTTTTGGGCAAGAAAGACATGGACATAATGAAGCCAGGCCAGGCCAGGACCACAAAGATGATTAAAGGTCTGAAGCATCTTTCACATGAGGAGAGGCAGAGAGCTGGAACTGTTAAGCCTGAAGAATCAATGGCTCAGGGGGATGCGAATGTGTATAAATACCTGATGGGAGAAAATGAAGAAGAGGCCTCCTTTCAGTAGTAACCAGTGACAGGACAGCAGCAAATAACACACAAAAAAATAAGAATAAGAATAAATCTTCAATCTGAAGACAAGAAAAAGCCTTTTTTTACTGTGAGGGTGGTCAAACACTGGAATAGGTTGTCCAGAGAAGTTGTGCAGTCTTCATCTGTGAAGAATACCCAAAATGAGACAGGAGACAGACCTAGGAAGTATTCTTTTGCTGATCCTGCATGAGCAAGCACGTTGGACTAACCACCCTAAGCAGTTCTGTGACTCATCTGTTACTTCTTTTGATAAAAATCCACCCTTAATGTCTAATTCCTTATAAAAACCTCTACATTGCATTCTCTTCTCTGGGTTGTTTAGCCCCACTTGATCCATTCAAAATGAGGTTTCACAGTCCCAAGACTTCATGGTATTGCTTTTTCTGAAATTCATATTATTTCAAGTATCATCCTGATATTTGCAAACCTGCTTCTTTACACAACTCCTCCCTGATCTCTTGTCATATTACTTCCTGCTTCTTGCAATTCTGCTCTGACAGTCTTTTCCCTCGGCTCTCTTCATCTTTGGGCAGCTCTGTGCTTCCCTTAGGCATGGAACAATCTCTGTCCTCCTCTTATTCAGATTCTACTTGAATACCAGGCACTGCTGTGATCATTAGAAATAGCTGTAAGAGCAACAAAAAGTAGCAGCACTGCACCACGTGTTTATTAGTTGTAGGTACACTTCTTACTTTACTTTCTGCTGCTGGGTGTTCTTTGGAAATCAGCTTCATCTCTTGACCAGTCCAGCCACCCTGACAAGGACCCAATGAGGATTATGGCCTATTAAGGAAAGATTATGACCTCCTAAGGACCAGCCCAGTCAAAGACACAATGGCTGGGGCTTCCCAACTGTTGAAACCTCCATTCCCTGTTCACCGCACCCCGGTGCTGATCAGGGAGGAGGTACAAAAGTGTTGCCAGGTGCACAGTCCTGAAAGATGTGGGTCCCCAGTCAATGAGAATGACCACAAATCACATTGACTAAATAGAAAATGGGGTCCCACCAGAAAGACGATTTGAGCCAGTTCCTCTTCAGAACTGCAGGCATACAGTTGTTGGGGCACTGGCAATCCTGAATGACTATCAGGAGTTTTAGGCCTCAAGGACAGTTCTGAAGAGGAGCAGAGAGGGTTAAAACTCCAGTCAAAACAGTCTGGCTAGAAGGATACAAAGTTGCCAATGTGTTCTAAGACATGCAAATAAGGGATCATAAAATGACCAATTAAATGTTTAAGTTAGGCACAAGGATTGACATATGTAACCAATCACAATCTGCCAAGTCACGAATGCTTGCAGGTATGAAAGAAGCACACACTATAAATATCTGCTGAAGCAGCTAATAAACGAGCTTGAATCTGCATCATATTGATGTGTTGTTCTTGCTTCGCTCGCCATGGTATGCCACAGCATACAGTGCAGTTAGGATTATGCCCAGGTAACTTCCCTAGGAGTGAGAGCCCTCACTTTATAGGTGAGTGAATGTGCACATTTTGGGTCATCCTCCTAAAGCATTGTTCACGAAACTTAGGAATTCTTAAGGTAGTAATTTTCAATTGACATCCGCACCTCTGGTTAATTTTTTGTTTGTCAGAGTGCCATGTAAATCCTCATTACATTCAGTGGCTGATTGTCCGTTCTGTGGATGCCTTTGCAACCATCTCTTATACTTCAACATTTGTGCTTAACATAGCAGACACTATCTCTTTATCCAGTTAAATTCTCATGGCAACAAATCAGCATAGTAAACTGAAAGCAGCGTTGGCTTCCTGTAGCACTTAAGGCCTTATAGCAGGAGACACGTTTGTCAATATGCATATATATTGACCCTTCAAGCCCATTCAAGTTGGTGAGTCCCATGGTGTCTGTCTCATGAAACAACCGCCTTCTTTCCAGAGATGAGAACTGCACATATTTGAAGGCCAGCCTCTCTTGGGTCTTGTAGCAATAAACTCGTGTTTTCAGTTTAATTGTCTGAATATGTAAATTGTTCTTTGCTCTTCCAAGGTGGGCAGGGTGGGCAGCTGGTATATTCAAGATGTTAACATCAATATAAGTTATAGACCCTGGCTTAGCTTTAATTCCAGCCCTGCCAAGAAAAGGTGAACAGCTGCAGCATGCATATGTAGTGCAGATGGGCTTAAACTGAAGGAGAGTTAAGTGTAAGCGTGTTTTCTTTGTGGGTTTAGTCTTCTTAAACCTATTTAGTAGGACTGTTAATTGGAGCTGTTACTGCCCAAGTCATTGTATGTGCAGGGACCTCTACATCTCTGCTTTGAGGAAGCTTCCAGATTAATGTTGAGACACACAGTGTAGCTACTGTGAAGCAGACAGATACTATTAGTTTTATGTGTCTCTCAAACCTGTTCTTTTTGGCTCCTGTAACTTGCAGAGGATAGCAGTGAGACCAAATAGGTACTATCTTTCAGATACTGGAATCTAGTTAAAAAATACTAGGTTCTCATAAAAGAATAACAGAAAACCTAGTCTTTTTCCTAATGCCTGTCTATAGCTTGAAGGTCTCCAGCCACCAGCAAGTTGCGAGAACCTCTTAATTTATTTCAATGGACCTGGACCAGGCCCTAGTCATTATGTGTTCTCACCTTCAAATTGCTGTTAACTGTTAGCTCTTGTGCAATGAAGTTCAAGTTAGAGAGATTTCCTGAGATCTGGTTCATGTCCAGATCTCAGCTGTACAATGCCTTTCTCATCTGCATGCTTCCAGAGAGCTTGCATCTAGATTTGGAAACATCTGTTCTACTAAATAATTAATTTCTTAAAAACATTGCAAAGCAGTGAGTAAAATGTTTTCCTTAATGTTGGAAGTCCAGAATGGCAATCTTGTGTTTTTGTAAATGCTTGAAATCATCTTTTTAAACTACTTTTAAAATAGGTCTCAGTACATTTAGAAATGGGAATTATATGTTATTCTCTTTCATAAAATAGAGAGAAAGACCTGTTCTGAAAGTCTTTTGTGGTTTGATTGCCTTTTAGTCTTTCCATGAAGGTTTATGTATGTAATATTCCTGTAATAAATTATTCTTCTCAGTGTGACACATCAACAAACTGCCATGGATGAATTATGAAGGGTACTACTTTTATGTTCTGTAGTGGTATCTTAGCACTGACATCTGCCTTTAGAAAAGGAGATATCTTGACTTCTTTTGCATGGTAAGAAAGTTAGAAAAAATAATAGCTTTGATATAGTGCACAAGTATTTCACAGTGCACCAGAATTGTAGATAGCATACAAATTTTGGAATTCATTATCAAACAGGTATAATGACTCACTGTATTTTCTTTTGCATCTGTAGCCAATAACATTATAACCCATTTTGATGGAACACATAACAATTTTCTTGAGCCATTTGAAAACTTGTAATTCTGCTTATATTTCATAAGTCTTCATCCCTATTCTGCATTTCTAAAACAAACAAGTAACATTACTTTTAATTTTAAATCACAATATTCTATTTGTCTTTGTAGCATTAAGTCATTAGAAATCCCTCACAGATCTAAAAGGCAGTGGAAGAACAAATGAGGATGTGGCTATGTTGTAATCCAAAATTCACTATTCAGTTACAAGAAAGCAGTGAGATTTTCCTTAGAAGGAACAGTGACGAAAATGCGCATGGGAGTCTGTTGTTAAAAGAAATTATAGGACAAAGTCAGCAGGTGTCTGTCAGAGCATGGCATTTGCCTCATGATGGTGTTTAATTTTTATAGTCTCCCGTTGTGAATTATGGGCCTGCTTACTGCTGTTGTTCTTGATTCTTTAGTTTTCTGTGACTGCTGGAGATTATTTAAAATAAATATCCCTGCTGTGTTTCTCCTGGAAGATAAAATTCAGGGAATTCTAGCCTCCTGCCATGCTAGATTCTGAGTTTTCACAGGAGAAACCCTGCCCACGTTTTGATTTAGTAAGTGTGCTGAAAGGAGCTTTCTGTTATACAGCATGAGTTTGCATGCTCTTTTTTCTCTCACAAATGATGTTGAAAGTGTGGAAAAATAAAAAAAATGTAACTGAACGTGTATTTTATCTCACACTGTTAAATTTACATAGCAAACAACTGATTTGTGGAGTTACTTTTTCTCTGAATTTGACCACCTTCTGAAACATGTTTGAATGGTATTCCTCTAGTATTCCATGCCTCTAATATTCCATACATCCAGACTTAGAGGCAACATCTAAGTGGAATTTAACCTGTTGGAGTAATTGCACTTAGCTTAAGCCCTGCCAGGGTAATTTTCCCCTTTCTACATTATTGCATTTCCCTCCTCTTACTTTGCTGTGCCAATAAACTAACTGCATATCTGTACAATAAACTAGATACAGAAACTGATCAAAGCAACTTTGTAGAAAAATTGCCTGTATTAGAAAGCATTGCCTTTCAAATAAACGCTTTTGTCGATCTATGGTCAATATAATACCTCGTACTTGAAATTACTCTAATTTAAGCTTCCCAATACTAGACAGAAAACACACAAAATCACAACAGAAAACAACTGATCCTTTTATTGACTTATTCTGCAGATTCAGATTTGTTTCCAAGACACCCATGGCTCTCTATGTGTTGACATTGGCAGTTACACCGATCACTATCTTCTCTGCACTAGGTTCAAGAGCACTGCCTACCCTTTGGCAGGACGCCAGCACAGCTTCACTTATCGGGGTGATCTGACACAAATGCAAAACATGAGATGGTCGCTGCCTGACGTGGAGCAGAGCCTGGCGGCACGGACCGGGCATACCGAGCACTGGCGCTGCGCTCGCAGGAGGCCAGGCCCGTGGCCTGACCCTAAGGGCTGGCCGCCCTCAGCCTGGCACCGCCCAGCTCCTCGAAGCGCCACCAGCTCTGCGCCGAAAGAGCTGCTGGGCCGCCAGGCCGCCTCCGGCCCGCAGAGACGCGACGGGGAACGCGGGGCTCCGCCCCCTTGCGCTCCCCGGACGCAACGACGATCTTGGCGCTGATTGGCTCGAGCCCATGGGATCACGCAGAGAGGGCGTAACGCCCCGCCCCCAACGCTCGCTGATTGGTTTTACCACAGGTCAGTGCTTGACTCTCATTGGCAGAGGCAGGGTGTCCTC
>JAUMJL010001338.1:0-60102 GCA_033558185.1 Dromococcyx pavoninus | reverse complement strand
GGCACAAAAATGAATCGAGGAACCCAAAAATGAATCGAGGGACCCAAAAAAGGATTGAGCGACCCAAAAATGGATTGAGGGACCAAAAATGGATTGAGGAACCCAAAAGTTGGCTTAGGAAACCAAACATTTATTTTGTTACCCAAAAATGGATTGAAGGACCAAGAAATGGATCGAGGAAACCAAAAACGGGCTGAGGAACCCAAAAATATATTGAGGGACCCAAAAATGGATTGAGGAATCCAAAAATGGGCCGAGGAAACCAAAATATGGGCCGAGGGAACAAAAAGTGCAGTGAGAACTCAAAAAATGGATTGATGAATCAAAAAATGGATTGAGGAACCGAAAAATGGATTGAGGAACCGAAAAATGGATTGAGGAACCCAAAATTGGATGGAGGGAAAGAAAAATCAGATGAGGGACCCAAAACCTGATTGTGAAACCGGGAAATGGGTCGAGGGGCACAAAAGTGAATCGAGGAACCAAAAAATAGATTGAGGAACCCAAAAATTGTTTGTGTTACCCAAAAATGGATTGAGGAACCCAAAAATGGATCGAGGGTACCAAAAATGGATTGAGCAACCCAAAAATGGATTGAGGGACCAGGAAATGGATCGAGGAAACCAAAAATGGATTGAGGGACCCAAAAATGGGCCGAAGGACCCAAAAATGGATTGAGGAAACCAAAAATGGATTGAGGGACCCAAAAATGGATTGAGGAACTGAAAAAAGGATCTACGGACTCAAGAAATGGATTGAAAAACCTAAAAATAGGCTGAGGGACACAAAAATGGATTGAGGAAACCAAAAATGGATTGAGGGACCCAAAACTGGGCCGAAGGACCCAAAAATGGATTGAGGAACCCAAAACTGGATTGAGGGACCCAAAAATGGGTTGAGGAAAACAAAAACGGTTTGAGGAACCCAGGAATGGACTGAGGGGCCCAAAAATGGACTAAAAGACCCAAAAATGGATTGAGGGACCCAAAAATGCATTGGGGGACCCAAAAATGGATTGCAGGACCCAAAAATGGATTGAGAAAATAAAAATGTATTGGGGAACCCAAAAATAGATTGAAGAAACCAATAATGGATTGAGGAACCCAAAAATGGATAGAAGAACCCCAAAATGGGCTAAGGGCTCCAAAAATGGATTGAGGAACCCAAAAATAGGCTGAGGGACCCTAAAATGGATTCAGGAACCCAAACATGGTTTTAGGGAACCAAAAATGGATTTAGGAACCCAAAAATTAGCTGAGGGAACCAAAAATGGATTGAGGGAATGAAAAATGGATTGAGGGACCCAAAAATGGATTGAGGAACCGAAAAAGGGTCTACGGACTCAAAATAGGATTGAAAAACCTAAAAATAGGCTGAGGGAAACAAAAATGGATTGAGGAATCCAAAAATGGGCCGAGGAAACCAAAATATGGGCCGAGGGAACAAAAAGTGTAGTGAGAACTCAAAAAATGGATTGATGAATCAAAAAATGGATTGAGGAACCGAAAAATGGATTGAGGAACCCAAAAATTGTTTGTGTAATCCAAAAATGGATCGAGGGTACCAAAAATGGATTGAGCAACCCAAAAATGGATTGAGGGACCAGGAAATGGATCGAGGAAACCAAAAATGGATTGAGGGACCCAAAAATGGGCCGAAGGACCCAAAAATGGATTGAGGAAACCAAAAATGGATTGAGGGACCCAAAAATGGGCCAAAGGACCCAAAAATGGATTGAGGAACCCAAAACTGGATTGAGGGACCCAAAAATGGGTTGAGGAAAACAAAAACGGTTTGAGGAACCCAGGAATGGACTGAGGGGCCCAAAAATGGACTAAAAGACCCAAAAATGGATTGAGGGACCCAAAAATGCATTGGGGGACCCAAAAATGGATTGCAGGACCCAAAAATGGATTGAGAAAATAAAAATGTATTGGGGAACCCAAAAATAGATTGAAGAAACCAATAATGGATTGAGGAACCCAAAAATGGATAGAAGAACCCAAAAATGGGCTAAGGGCTCCAAAAATGGATTGAGGAACCCAAAAATAGGCTGAGGGACCCTAAAATGGATTCAGGAACCCAAACATGGTTTTAGGGAACCAAAAATGGATTTAGGAACACAAAAATTAGCTGAGGGAACCAAAAATGGATTGAGCGACCCAAAAATGGATTGAGGGACCAAAAATGGATTGAGGAACCCAAAAGTGGGCTTAGGAAACCAAACATTTATTTTGTTACCCAAAAATGGATTGAAGGACCAAGAAATGGATCGAGGAAACCAAAAACGGGCTGAGGAACCCAAAAATATATTGAGGGACCCAAAAATGGATTGAGGAACCGAAAAAGGGTCTATGGACTCAAAAAATGGATTGAAAAACCTAAAAATAGGCTGAGGGAAACAAAAATGGATTGAGGAATCCAAAAATGGGCCGAGGAAACCAAAATATGGGCCGAGGGAACAAAAAGTGTAGTGAGAACCCAAAAAATGGATTGATGAATCAAAAAATGGATTGAGGAACCGAAAAATGGATTGAGGAACCCAACAATGGATTGAGGAACACAAAATTGGATGGAGGGACCGAAAAATCAGATGAGGGACCCAAAACCTGATTGTGAAACCGGAAAATGGGTCGAGGGGCACAAAAGTGAATCGAGGAACCAAAAAATAGATTGAGGAACCCAAAAATTGTTTGTGTAACCCAAAAATGGATTGAGGAACCCAAAAATGGATCGAGGGTACCAAAAATGGATTGAGCAACCCAAAAATGGATTGAGGGACCAGGAAATGGATCGAGGAAACCAAAAATGGATTGAGGGACCCAAAAATGGGCCGAAGGACCCAAAAATGGATTGAGGAAACCAAAAATGGATTGAGGGACCCAAAAATGGGCCGAAGGACCCAAAAATGGATTGAGGAACCCAAAACTGGATTGAGGGACCCAAAAATGGGTTGAGGAAAACAAAAACGGTTTGAGGAACCCAGGAATGGACTGAGGGGCCCAAAAATGGACTAAAAGACCCAAAAATGGATTGAGGGACCCAAAAATGCATTGGGGGACCCAAAAATGGATTGCAGGACCCAAAAATGGATTGAGAAAATAAAAATGTATTGGGGAACCCAAAAATAGATTGAAGAAACCAATAATGGATTGAGGAACCCATAAATTGATAGAAGAACCCAAAAATGGGCTAAGGGCTCCAAAAATGGATTGAGGAACCCAAAAATAGGCTGACGGACCCTAAAATGGATTCAGGAACCCAAACATGGTTTTAGGGAACCAAAAATGGATTTAGGAACCCAAAAATTAGCTGAGGGAACCAAAAATGGATTGAGGGAATGAAAAATGGATTGAGGGACCCAAAAATGGATTGAGGAACCGAAAAAGGGTCTACGGACTCAAAAAATGGATTGAAAAACCTAAAAATAGGCTGAGGGAAACAAAAATGGATTGAGGAATCCAAAAATGGGCCGAGGAAACCAAAATATGGGCCGAGGGAACAAAAAGTGTAGTGAGAACTCAAAAAATGGATTGATGAATCAAAAAATGGATTGAGGAACCGAAAAATGGATTGAGGAACCCAACAATGGATTGAGGAACGCAAAATTGGATGGAGGGACCGGAAAATCAGATTAGGGACCCAAAACCTGATTGTGAAACCGGAAAATGGGTCGAGGGGCACAAAAGTGAATCGAGGAACCAAAAAATAGATTGAGGAACCCAAAAATTGTTTGTGTAACCCAAAAATGGATTGAGGAACCCAAAAATGGATCGAGGGTACCAAAAATGGATTGAGCAACCCAAAAATGGATTGAGGGACCAGGAAATGGATCGAGGAAACCAAAAATGGATTGAGGGACCCAAAAATGGGCCGAAGGACCCAAAAATGGATTGAGGAAACCAAAAATGGATTGAGGGACCCAAAAATGGGCCGAAGGACCCAAAAATGGATTGAGGAACCCAAAACTGGATTGAGGGACCCAAAAATGGGTTGAGGAAAACAAAAACGGTTTGAGGAACCCAGGAATGGACTGAGGGGCCCAAAAATGGACTAAAAGACCCAAAAATGGATTGAGGGACCCAAAAATGCATTGGGGGACCCAAAAATGGATTGCAGGACCCAAAAATGGATTGAGAAAATAAAAATGTATTGGGGAACCCAAAAATAGATTGAAGAAACCAATAATGGATTGAGGAACCCAAAAATGGATAGAAGAACCCCAAAATGGGCTAAGGGCTCCAAAAATGGATTGAGGAACCCAAAAATAGGCTGAGGGACCCTAAAATGGATTCAGGAACCCAAACATGGTTTTAGGGAACCAAACATGGATTTAGGAACCCAAAAATTAGCTGAGGGAACCAAAAATGGATTGAGGGAATGAAAAATGGATTGAGGGACCCAAAAATGGATTGAGGAACCGAAAAAGGGTCTACGGACTCAAAAAATGGATTGAAAAACCTAAAAATAGGCTGAGGGAAACAAAAATGGATTGAGGAATCCAAAAATGGGCCGAGGAAACCAAAATATGGGCCGAGGGAACAAAAAGTGCAGTGAGAACTCAAAAAATGGATTGATGAATCAAAAAATGGATTGAGGAACCGAAAAATGGATTGAGGAACCCAACAATGGATTGAGGAACGCAAAATTGGATGGAGGGACCGAAAAATCAGATGAGGGACCCAAAAGCTGATTGTGAAACCGTAAAATGGGTCAAGGGGCACAAAAGTGAATCGAGGAACCAAAAAATAGATTGAGGAACCCAAAAATTGTTTGTGTAACCCAAAAATGGATTGAGGAACCCAAAAATGGATCGAGGGTACCAAAAATGGATTGAGCAACCCAAAAATGGATTGAGGGACCAGGAAATGGATCGAGGAAACCAAAAATGGATTGAGGGACCCAAAAATGGGCCGAAGGACCCAAAAATGGATTGAGGAAACCACAAATGGATTGAGGGACCCAAAAATGGGCCGAAGGACCCAAAAATGGATTGAGGAACCCAAAACTGGATTGAGGGACCCAAAAATGGGTTGAGGAAAACAAAAACGGTTTGAGGAACCCAGGAATGGACTGAGGGGCCCAAAAATGGACTAAAAGACCCAAAAATGGATTGAGGGACCCAAAAATGCATTGGGGGACCCAAAAATGGATTGCAGGACCCAAAAATGGATTGAGAAAATAAAAATGTATTGGGGAACCCAAAAATAGATTGAAGAAACCAATAATGGATTGAGGAACCCAAAAATGGATAGAAGAACCCCAAAATGGGCTAAGGGCTCCAAAAATGGATTGAGGAACCCAAAAATAGGCTGAGGGACCCTAAAATGGATTCAGGAACCCAAACATGGTTTTAGGGAACCAAAAATGGATTTAGGAACCCAAAAATTAGCTGAGGGACCCAAAAATGGATTGAGCGACCCAAAAATGGATTGAGGGACCAAAAATGGATTGAGGAACCCAAAAGTGGGCTTAGGAAACCAAACATTTATTTTGTTACCCAAAAATGGATTGAAGGACCAAGAAATGGATCGAGGAAACCAAAAACGGGCTGAGGAACCCAAAAATATATTGAGGGACCCAAAAATGGATTGAGGAACCGAAAAAGGGTCTATGGACTCAAGAAATGGATTGATAAACCTAAAAATAGGCTGAGGGAAACAAAAATGGATTGAGGAATCCAAAAATGGGCCGAGGAAACCAAAATATGGGCCGAGGGAACAAAAAGTGTAGTGAGAACCCAAAAAATGGATTGATGAATCAAAAAATGGATTGAGGAACCGAAAAATGGATTGAGGAACCCAACAATGGATTGAGGAACACAAAATTGGATGGAGGGACCGAAAAATCAGATGAGGGACCCAAAAGCTGATTGTGAAACCGTAAAATGGGTCGAGGGGCACAAAAGTGAATCGAGGAACCAAAAAATAGATTGAGGAACCCAAAAATTGTTTGTGTAAACCAAAAATGGATTGAGGAACCCAAAAATGGATCGAGGGTACCAAAAATGGATTGAGCAACCCAAAAATGGATTGAGGGACCAGGAAATGGATCGAGGAAACCAAAAATGGATTGAGGGACCCAAAAATGGGCCGAAGGACCCAAAAATGGATTGAGGAAACCAAAAATGGATTGAGGGACCCAAAAATGGGCCGAAGGACCCAAAAATGGATTGAGGAACCCAAAACTGGATTGAGGGACCCAAAAATGGGTTGAGGAAAACAAAAACGGTTTGAGGAACCCAGGAATGGACTGAGGGGCCCAAAAATGGACTAAAAGACCCAAAAATGGATTGAGGGACCCAAAAATGCATTGGGGGACCCAAAAATGGATTGCAGGACCCAAAAATGGATTGAGAAAATAAAAATGTATTGGGGAACCCAAAAATAGATTGAAGAAACCAATAATGGATTGAGGAACCCAAAAATGGATAGAAGAACCCCAAAATGGGCTAAGGGCTCCAAAAATGGATTGAGGAACCCAAAAATAGGCTGAGGGACCCTAAAATGGATTCAGGAACCCAAACATGGTTTTAGGGAACCAAAAATGGATTTAGGAACCCAAAAATTAGCTGAGGGACCCAAAAATGGATTGAGCGACCCAAAAATGGATTGAGGGACCAAAAATGGATTGAGGAACCCAAAAGTGGGCTTAGGAAACCAAACATTTATTTTGTTACCCAAAAATGGATTGAAGGACCAAGAAATGGATCGAGGAAACCAAAAACGGGCTGAGGAACCCAAAAATATATTGAGGGACCCAAAAATGGATTGAGGAACCGAAAAAGGGTCTATGGACTCAAAAAATGGATTGAAAAACCTAAAAATAGGCTGAGGGAAACAAAAATGGATTGAGGAATCCAAAAATGGGCCGAGGAAACCAAAATATGGGCCGAGGGAACAAAAAGTGTAGTGAGAACCCAAAAAATGGATTGATGAATCAAAAAATGGATTGAGGAACCGAAAAATGGATTGAGGAACCCAACAATGGATTGAGGAACACAAAATTGGATGGAGGGACCGAAAAATCAGATGAGGGACCCAAAAGCTGATTGTGAAACCGGAAAATGGGTCGAGGGGCACAAAAGTGAATCGAGGAACCAAAAAATAGATTGAGGAACCCAAAAATTGTTTGTGTAACCCAAAAATGGATTGAGGAACCCAAAAATGGATCGAGGGTACCAAAAATGGATTGAGCAACCCAAAAATGGATTGAGGGACCAGGAAATGGATCGAGGAAACCAAAAATGGATTGAGGGACCCAAAAATGGGCCGAAGGACCCAAAAATGGATTGAGGAAACCAAAAATGGATTGAGGGACCCAAAAATGGGCCGAAGGACCCAAAAATGGATTGAGGAACCCAAAACTGGATTGAGGGACCCAAAAATGGGTTGAGGAAAACAAAAACGGTTTGAGGAACCCAGGAATGGACTGAGGGGCCCAAAAATGGACTAAAAGACCCAAAAATGGATTGAGGGACCCAAAAATGCATTGGGGGACCCAAAAATGGATTGCAGGACCCAAAAATGGATTGAGAAAATAAAAAATGTATTGGGGAACCCAAAAATAGATTGAAGAAACCAATAATGGATTGAGGAACCCATAAATTGATAGAAGAACCCAAAAATGGGCTAAGGGCTCCAAAAATGGATTGAGGAACCCAAAAATAGGCTGACGGACCCTAAAATGGATTCAGGAACCCAAACATGGTTTTAGGGAACCAAAAATGGATTTAGGAACCCAAAAATTAGCTGAGGGAACCAAAAATGGATTGAGGGAATGAAAAATGGATTGAGGGACCCAAAAATGGATTGAGGAACCGAAAAAGGGTCTACGGACTCAAAAAATGGATTGAAAAACCTAAAAATAGGCTGAGGGAAACAAAAATGGATTGAGGAATCCAAAAATGGGCCGAGGAAACCAAAATATGGGCCGAGGGAACAAAAAGTGTAGTGAGAACTCAAAAAATGGATTGATGAATCAAAAAATGGATTGAGGAACCGAAAAATGGATTGAGGAACCCAACAATGGATTGAGGAACGCAAAATTGGATGGAGGGACCGGAAAATCAGATTAGGGACCCAAAACCTGATTGTGAAACCGGAAAATGGGTCGAGGGGCACAAAAGTGAATCGAGGAACCAAAAAATAGATTGAGGAACCCAAAAATTGTTTGTGTAACCCAAAAATGGATTGAGGAACCCAAAAATGGATCGAGGGTACCAAAAATGGATTGAGCAACCCAAAAATGGATTGAGGGACCAGGAAATGGATCGAGGAAACCAAAAATGGATTGAGGGACCCAAAAATGGGCCGAAGGACCCAAAAATGGATTGAGGAAACCAAAAATGGATTGAGGGACCCAAAAATGGGCCGAAGGACCCAAAAATGGATTGAGGAACCCAAAACTGGATTGAGGGACCCAAAAATGGGTTGAGGAAAACAAAAACGGTTTGAGGAACCCAGGAATGGACTGAGGGGCCCAAAAATGGACTAAAAGACCCAAAAATGGATTGAGGGACCCAAAAATGCATTGGGGGACCCAAAAATGGATTGCAGGACCCAAAAATGGATTGAGAAAATAAAAATGTATTGGGGAACCCAAAAATAGATTGAAGAAACCAATAATGGATTGAGGAACCCAAAAATGGATAGAAGAACCCCAAAATGGGCTAAGGGCTCCAAAAATGGATTGAGGAACCCAAAAATAGGCTGAGGGACCCTAAAATGGATTCAGGAACCCAAACATGGTTTTAGGGAACCAAAAATGGATTTAGGAACCCAAAAATTAGCTGAGGGAACCAAAAATGGATTGAGGGAATGAAAAATGGATTGAGGGACCCAAAAATGGATTGAGGAACCGAAAAAGGGTCTACGGACTCAAAAAATGGATTGAAAAACCTAAAAATAGGCTGAGGGAAACAAAAATGGATTGAGGAATCCAAAAATGGGCCGAGGAAACCAAAATATGGGCCGAGGGAACAAAAAGTGCAGTGAGAACTCAAAAAATGGATTGATGAATCAAAAAATGGATTGAGGAACCGAAAAATGGATTGAGGAACCCAACAATGGATTGAGGAACGCAAAATTGGATGGAGGGACCGAAAAATCAGATGAGGGACCCAAAAGCTGATTGTGAAACCGTAAAATGGGTCGAGGGGCACAAAAGTGAATCGAGGAACCAAAAAATAGATTGAGGAACCCAAAAATTGTTTGTGTAACCCAAAAATGGATTGAGGAACCCAAAAATGGATCGAGGGTACCAAAAATGGATTGAGCAACCCAAAAATGGATTGAGGGACCAGGAAATGGATCGAGGAAACCAAAAATGGATTGAGGGACCCAAAAATGGGCCGAAGGACCCAAAAATGGATTGAGGAAACCAAAAATGGATTGAGGGACCCAAAAATGGGCCGAAGGACCCAAAAATGGATTGAGGAACCCAAAACTGGATTGAGGGACCCAAAAATGGGTTGAGGAAAACAAAAACGGTTTGAGGAACCCAGGAATGGACTGAGGGGCCCAAAAATGGACTAAAAGACCCAAAAATGGATTGAGGGACCCAAAAATGCATTGGGGGACCCAAAAATGGATTGCAGGACCCAAAAATGGATTGAGAAAATAAAAATGTATTGGGGAACCCAAAAATAGATTGAAGAAACCAATAATGGATTGAGGAACCCAAAAATGGATAGAAGAACCCCAAAATGGGCTAAGGGCTCCAAAAATGGATTGAGGAACCCAAAAATAGGCTGAGGGACCCTAAAATGGATTCAGGAACCCAAACATGGTTTTAGGGAACCAAAAATGGATTTAGGAACCCAAAAATTAGCTGAGGGAACCAAAAATGGATTGAGGGAATGAAAAATGGATTGAGGGACCAAAAAATGGATTGAGGAACCGAAAAAGGGTCTACGGACTCAAAAAATGGATTGAAAAACCTAAAAATAGGCTGAGGGAAACAAAAATGGATTGAGGAATCCAAAAATGGGCCGAGGAAACCAAAATATGGGCCGAGGGAACAAAAAGTGTAGTGAGAACCCAAAAAATGGATTGATGAATCAAAAAATGGATTGAGGAACCGAAAAATGGATTGAGGAACCCAACAATGGATTGAGGAACCCAAAATTGGATGGAGGGACCGAAAAATCAGATGAGGGACCCAAAAGCTGATTGTGAAACCGGAAAATGGGTCGAGGGGCACAAAAGTGAATCGAGGAACCAAAAAATAGATTGAGGAACCCAAAAATTGTTTGTGTAACCCAAAAATGGATTGAGGAACCCAAAAATGGATCGAGGGTACCAATAATGGATTGAGCAACCCAAAAATGGTTTGAGGGACCAGGAAATGGATCGAGGAAACCAAAAATGGATTGAGGGACCCAAAAATGGGCCGAAGGACCCAAAAATGGATTGAGGAAACCAAAAATGGATTGAGGGACCCAAAAATGGGCCGAAGGACCCAAAAATGGATTGAGGAACCCAAAACTGGATTGAGGGACCCAAAAATGGGTTGAGGAAAACAAAAACGGTTTGAGGAACCCAGGAATGGACTGAGGGGCCCAAAAATGGACTAAAAGACCCAAAAATGGATTGAGGGACCCAAAAATGCATTGGGGGACCCAAAAATGGATTGCAGGACCCAAAAATGGATTGAGAAAATAAAAATGTATTGGGGAACCCAAAAATAGATTGAAGAAACCAATAATGGATTGAGGAACCCAAAAATGGATAGAAGAACCCCAAAATGGGCTAAGGGCTCCAAAAATGGATTGAGGAACCCAAAAATAGGCTGAGGGACCCTAAAATGGATTCAGGAACCCAAACATGGTTTTAGGGAACCAAAAATGGATTTAGGAACCCAAAAATTAGCTGAGGGAATCAAAAATGGATTGAGGGAATGAAAAATGGATTGAGGGACCCAAAAATGGATTGAGGAACCGAAAAAGGGTCTACGGACTCAAAAAATGGATTGAAAAACCTAAAAATAGGCTGAGGGAAACAAAAATGGATTGAGGAATCCAAAAATGGGCCGAGGAAACCAAAATATGGGCCGAGGGAACAAAAAGTGTAGTGAGAACCCAAAAAATGGATTGATGAATCAAAAAATGGATTGAGGAACCGAAAAATGGATTGAGGAACCCAACAATGGATTGAGGAACACAAAATTGGATGGAGGGACCGAAAAATCAGATGAGGGACCCAAAACCTGATTGTGAAACCGGAAAATGGGTCGAGGGGCACAAAAGTGAATCGAGGAACCAAAAAATAGATTGAGGAACCCAAAAATTGTTTGTGTGACCCAAAAATGGATTGAGGAACCCAAAAATGGATCGAGGGTACCAAAAATGGATTGAGCAACCCAAAAATGGATTGAGGGACCAGGAAATGGATCGAGGAAACCAAAAATGGATTGAGGGACACAAAAATGGGCCGAAGGACCCAAAAATGGATTGAGGAAACCAAAAATGGATTGAGGGACCCAAAAATGGGCCGAAGGACCCAAAAATGGATTGAGGAACCCAAAACTGGATTGAGGGACCCAAAAATGGGTTGAGGAAAACAAAAACGGTTTGAGGAACCCAGGAATGGACTGAGGGGCCCAAAAATGGACTAAAAGACCCAAAAATGGATTGAGGGACCCAAAAATGCATTGGGGGACCCAAAAATGGATTGCAGGACCCAAAAATGGATTGAGAAAATAAAAATGTATTGGGGAACCCAAAAATAGATTGAAGAAACCAATAATGGATTGAGGAACCCATAAATTGATAGAAGAACCCCAAAATGGGCTAAGGGCTCCAAAAATGGATTGAGGAACCCAAAAATAGGCTGAGGGACCCTAAAATGGATTCAGGAACCCAAACATGGTTTTAGGGAACCAAAAATGGATTTAGGAACCCAAAAATTAGCTGAGGGAACCAAAAATGGATTGAGGGAATGAAAAATGGATTGAGGGACCCAAAAATGGATTGAGGAACCGAAAAAGGGTCTACGGACTCAAAAAATGGATTGAAAAACCTAAAAATAGGCTGAGGGAAACAAAAATGGATTGAGGAATCCAAAAATGGGCCGAGGAAACCAAAATATGGGCCGAGGGAACAAAAAGTGTAGTGAGAACTCAAAAAATGGATTGATGAATCAAAAAATGGATTGAGGAACCGAAAAATGGATTGAGGAACCCAACAATGGATTGAGGAACGCAAAATTGGATGGAGGGACCGGAAAATCAGATTAGGGACCCAAAACCTGATTGTGAAACCGGAAAATGGGTCGAGGGGCACAAAAGTGAATCGAGGAACCAAAAAATAGATTGAGGAACCCAAAAATTGTTTGTGTAACCCAAAAATGGATTGAGGAACCCAAAAATGGATCGAGGGTACCAAAAATGGATTGAGCAACCCAAAAATGGATTGAGGGACCAGGAAATGGATCGAGGAAACCAAAAATGGATTGAGGGACCCAAAAATGGGCCGAAGGACCCAAAAATGGATTGAGGAAACCAAAAATGGATTGAGGGACCCAAAAATGGGCCGAAGGACCCAAAAATGGATTGAGGAACCCAAAACTGGATTGAGGGACCCAAAAATGGGTTGAGGAAAACAAAAACGGTTTGAGGAACCCAGGAATGGACTGAGGGGCCCAAAAATGGACTAAAAGACCCAAAAATGGATTGAGGGACCCAAAAATGCATTGGGGGACCCAAAAATGGATTGCAGGACCCAAAAATGGATTGAGAAAATAAAAATGTATTGGGGAACCCAAAAATAGATTGAAGAAACCAATAATGGATTGAGGAACCCAAAAATGGATAGAAGAACCCCAAAATGGGCTAAGGGCTCCAAAAATGGATTGAGGAACCCAAAAATAGGCTGAGGGACCCTAAAATGGATTCAGGAACCCAAACATGGTTTTAGGGAACCAAAAATGGATTTAGGAACCCAAAAATTAGCTGAGGGAACCAAAAATGGATTGAGGGAATGAAAAATGGATTGAGGGACCCAAAAATGGATTGAGGAACCGAAAAAGGGTCTACGGACTCAAAAAATGGATTGAAAAACCTAAAAATAGGCTGAGGGAAACAAAAATGGATTGAGGAATCCAAAAATGGGCCGAGGAAACCAAAATATGGGCCGAGGGAACAAAAAGTGCAGTGAGAACTCAAAAAATGGATTGATGAATCAAAAAATGGATTGAGGAACCGAAAAATGGATTGAGGAACCCAACAATGGATTGAGGAACGCAAAATTGGATGGAGGGACCGAAAAATCAGATGAGGGACCCAAAAGCTGATTGTGAAACCGTAAAATGGGTCGAGGGGCACAAAAGTGAATCGAGGAACCAAAAAATAGATTGAGGAACCCAAAAATTGTTTGTGTAACCCAAAAATGGATTGAGGAACCCAAAAATGGATCGAGGGTACCAAAAATGGATTGAGCAACCCAAAAATGGATTGAGGGACCAGGAAATGGATCGAGGAAACCAAAAATGGATTGAGGGACCCAAAAATGGGCCGAAGGACCCAAAAATGGATTGAGGAAACCAAAAATGGATTGAGGGACCCAAAAATGGGCCGAAGGACCCAAAAATGGATTGAGGAACCCAAAACTGGATTGAGGGACCCAAAAATGGGTTGAGGAAAACAAAAACGGTTTGAGGAACCCAGGAATGGACTGAGGGGCCCAAAAATGGACTAAAAGACCCAAAAATGGATTGAGGGACCCAAAAATGCATTGGGGGACCCAAAAATGGATTGCAGGACCCAAAAATGGATTGAGAAAATAAAAATGTATTGGGGAACCCAAAAATAGATTGAAGAAACCAATAATGGATTGAGGAACCCAAAAATGGATAGAAGAACCCCAAAATGGGCTAAGGGCTCCAAAAATGGATTGAGGAACCCAAAAATAGGCTGAGGGACCCTAAAATGGATTCAGGAACCCAAACATGGTTTTAGGGAACCAAAAATGGATTTAGGAACCCAAAAATTAGCTGAGGGAACCAAAAATAGATTGAGGGAACGAAAAATGGATTGAGGGACCGAAAAATGGATTGAGGAACTGAAAAAAGGATCTACGGACTCAAAAAATGGATTGAAAAACCTAAAAATAGGCTGAGGGAAACAAAAATGGATTGAGGAATCCAAAAATGGGCCGAGGAAACCAAAATATGGGCCGAGGGAACAAAAAGTGTAGTGAGAACTCAAAAAATGGATTGATGCATCAAAAAATGGATTGAGGAACCGAAAAATGGATTGAGGAACCCAACAATGGATTGAGGAACGCAAAATTGGATGGAGGGACCGGAAAATCAGATTAGGGACCCAAAACCTGATTGTGAAACCGGAAAATGGGTCGAGGGGCACAAAAATGAATCGAGGAACCCAAAAATGGATTGAGGGACCCAAAAATGGATCGAGGGACCCAAAAATGGATTGAGCGACCCAAAAATGGATTGAGCGACCAAAAATGGATTGAGGAACCCAAAAGTGGGCTTAGGAAACCAAACATTTATTTTGTTACCCAAAAATGGATTGAAGGACCAAGAAATGGATCGAGGAAACCAAAAACGGGCTGAGGAACCCAAAAATATATTGAGGGACCCAAAAATGGATTGAGGAACCGAAAAAGGGTCTATGGACTCAAAAAATGGATTGAAAAACCTAAAAATAGGCTGAGGGAAACAAAAATGGATTGAGGAATCCAAAAATGGGCCGAGGAAACCAAAATATGGGCCGAGGGAACAAAAAGTGTAGTGAGAACTCAAAAAATGGATTGATGAATCAAAAAATGGATTGAGGAACCGAAAAATGGATTGAGGAACCCAACAATGGATTGAGGAACGCAAAATTGGATGGAGGGACCGGAAAATCAGATTAGGGACCCAAAACCTGATTGTGAAACCGTAAAATGGGTCGAGGGGCACAAAAGTGAATCGAGGAACCAAAAAATAGATTGAGGAACCCAAAAATTGTTTGTGTAACCCAAAAATGGATTGAGGAACCCAAAAATGGGCCGAAGGACCCAAAAATGGATTGAGGAAACCAAAAATGGATTGAGGGACCCAAAAATGGGCCGAAGGACCCAAAAATGGATTGAGGAACCCAAAACTGGATTGAGGGACCCAAAAATGGGTTGAGGAAAACAAAAACGGTTTGAGGAACCCAGGAATGGACTGAGGGGCCCAAAAATGGACTAAAAGACCCAAAAATGGATTGAGGGACCCAAAAATGCATTGGGGGACCCAAAAATGGATTGCAGGACCCAAAAATGGATTGAGAAAATAAAAATGTATTGGGGAACCCAAAAATAGATTGAAGAAACCAATAATGGATTGAGGAACCCAACAATGGATTGAGGAACGCAAAATTGGATGGAGGGACCGGAAAATCAGATTAGGGACCCAAAACCTGATTGTGAAACCGTAAAATGGGTCGAGGGGCACAAAAGTGAATCGAGGAACCAAAAAATAGATTGAGGAACCCAAAAATTGTTTGTGTAACCCAAAAATGGATTGAGGAACCCAAAAATGGGCCGAAGGACCCAAAAATGGATTGAGGAAACCAAAAATGGATTGAGGGACCCAAAAATGGGCCGAAGGACCCAAAAATGGATTGAGGAACCCAAAACTGGATTGAGGGACCCAAAAATGGGTTGAGGAAAACAAAAACGGTTTGAGGAACCCAGGAATGGACTGAGGGGCCCAAAAATGGACTAAAAGACCCAAAAATGGATTGAGGGACCCAAAAATGCATTGGGGGACCCAAAAATGGATTGCAGGACCCAAAAATGGATTGAGAAAATAAAAATGTATTGGGGAACCCAAAAATAGATTGAAGAAACCAATAATGGATTGAGGAACCCAAAAATGGATAGAAGAACCCCAAAATGGGCTAAGGGCTCCAAAAATGGATTGAGGAACCCAAAAATAGGCTGAGGGACCCTAAAATGGATTCAGGAACCCAAACATGGTTTTAGGGAACCAAAAATGGATTTAGGAACCCAAAAATTAGCTGAGGGAACCAAAAATGGATTGAGGGAACGAAAAATGGATTGAGGGACCCAAAAATGGATTGAGGAACTGAAAAAAGGATCTACGGACTCCAAAAATGGATTGAAAAACCTAAAAATAGGCTGAGGGAAACAAAAATGGATTGAGGAATCCAAAAATGGGCCGAGGAAACCAAAATATGGGCCGAGGGAACAAAAAGTGTAGTGAGAACTCAAAAAATGGATTGATGCATCAAAAAATGGATTGAGGAACCGAAAAATGGATTGAGGAACCCAACAATGGATTGAGGAACGCAAAATTGGATGGAGGGACCGGAAAATCAGATTAGGGACCCAAAACCTGATTGTGAAACCGGAAAATGGGTCGAGGGGCACAAAAATGAATCGAGGAACCCAAAAATGGATTGAGGGAACCAAAAATGGATCGAGGGACCCAAAAATGGATCGAGGGACCCAAAAATGGATTGAGCGACCCAAAAATGGATTGAGGGACCAAAAATGGATTGAGGAACCCAAAAGTGGGCTTAGGAAACCAAACATTTATTTTGTTACCCAAAAATGGATTGAAGGACCAAGAAATGGATCGAGGAAACCAAAAACGGGCTGAGGAACCCAAAAATATATTGAGGGACCCAAAAATGGATTGAGGAACCGAAAAAGGGTCTATGGACTCAAAAAATGGATTGAAAAACCTAAAAATAGGCTGAGGGAAACTAAAATGGATTGAGGAATCCAAAAATGGGCCGAGGAAACCAAAATATGGGCCGAGGGAACAAAAAGTGTAGTGAGAACCCAAAAAATGGATTGATGAATCAAAAAATGGATTGAGGAACCGAAAAATGGATTGAGGAACCCAAAAATGGATTGAGGAACACAAAATTGGATGGAGGGACCGAAAAATCAGATGAGGGACCCAAAACCTGATTGTGAAACCGGAAAATGGGTCGAGGGGCACAAAAGTGAATCGAGGAACCAAAAAATAGATTGAGGAACCCAAAAATTGTTTGTGTGACCCAAAAATGGATTGAGGAACCCAAAAATGGATCGAGGGTACCAAAAATGGATTGAGCAACCCAAAAATGGATTGAGGGACCAGGAAATGGATCGAGGAAACCAAAAATGGATTGAGGGACACAAAAATGGGCCGAAGGACCCAAAAATGGATTGAGGAAACCAAAAATGGATTGAGGGACCCAAAAATGGGCCGAAGGACCCAAAAATGGATTGAGAAACCCAAAACTGGATTGAGGGACCCAAAAATGGGTTGAGGAAAACAAAAACGGTTTGAGGAACCCAGGAATGGACTGAGAGGCCCAAAAATGGACTAAAAGACCCAAAAATGGATTGAGGGACCCAAAAATGCATTGGGGGACCCAAAAATGCATTGCAGGACCCAAAAATGGATTGAGAAAATAAAAATGTATTGGGGAACCCAAAAATAGATTGAAGAAACCAATAATGGATTGAGGAACCCAAAAATTGATAGAAGAACCCAAAAATGGGCTAAGGGCTCCAAAAATGGATTGAGGAACCCAAAAATAGGCTGAGGGACCCTAAAATGGATTCAGGAACCCAAACATGGTTTTAGGGAACCAAAAATGGATTTAGGAACCCAAAAATTAGCTGAGGGAACCAAAAATGGATTGAGGGAATGAAAAATGGATTGAGGGACCCAAAAATGGATTGAGGAACCGAAAAAGGGTCTACGGACTCAAAAAATGGATTGAAAAACCTAAAAATAGGCTGAGGGAAACAAAAATGGATTGAGGAATCCAAAAATGGGCCGAGGAAACCAAAATATGGGCCGAGGGAACAAAAAGTGTAGTGAGAACTCAAAAAATGGATTGATGAATCAAAAAATGGATTGAGGAACCGAAAAATGGATTGAGGAACCCAACAATGGATTGAGGAACGCAAAATTGGATGGAGGGACCGGAAAATCAGATTAGGGACCCAAAACCTGATTGTGAAACCGGAAAATGGGTCGAGGGGCACAAAAGTGAATCGAGGAACCAAAAAATAGATTGAGGAACCCAAAAATTGTTTGTGTAACCCAAAAATGGATTGAGGAACCCAAAAATGGATCGAGGGTACCAAAAATGGATTGAGCAACCCAAAAATGGATTGAGGGACCAGGAAATGGATCGAGGAAACCAAAAATGGATTGAGGGACCCAAAAATGGGCCAAAGGACCCAAAAATGGATTGAGGAAACCAAAAATGGATTGAGGGACCCAAAAATGGGCCGAAGGACCCAAAAATGGATTGAGGAACCCAAAACTGGATTGAGGGACCCAAAAATGGGTTGAGGAAAACAAAAACGGTTTGAGGAACCCAGGAATGGACTGAGGGGCCCAAAAATGGACTAAAAGACCCAAAAATGGATTGAGGGACCCAAAAATGCATTGGGGGACCCAAAAATGGATTGCAGGACCCAAAAATGGATTGAGAAAATAAAAATGTATTGGGGAACCCAAAAATAGATTGAAGAAACCAATAATGGATTGAGGAACCCAAAAAAGGATAGAAGAACCCCAAAATGGGCTAAGGGCTCCAAAAATGGATTGAGGAACCCAAAAATAGGCTGAGGGACCCTAAAATGGATTCAGGAACCCAAACATGGTTTTAGGGAACCAAAAATGGATTTAGGAACCCAAAAATTAGCTGAGGGAACCAAAAATGGATTGAGGGAATGAAAAATGGATTGAGGGACCCAAAAATGGATTGAGGAACCGAAAAAGGGTCTACGGACTCAAAAAATGGATTGAAAAACCTAAAAATAGGCTGAGGGAAACAAAAATGGATTGAGGAATCCAAAAATGGGCCGAGGAAACCAAAATATGGGCCGAGGGAACAAAAAGTGCAGTGAGAACTCAAAAAATGGATTGATGAATCAAAAAATGGATTGAGGAACCGAAAAATGGATTGAGGAACCCAACAATGGATTGAGGAACGCAAAATTGGATGGAGGGACCGAAAAATCAGATGAGGGACCCAAAAGCTGATTGTGAAACCGTAAAATGGGTCGAGGGGCACAAAAGTGAATCGAGGAACCAAAAAATAGATTGAGGAACCCAAAAATTGTTTGTGTAACCCAAAAATGGATTGAGGAACCCAAAAATGGATCGAGGGTACCAAAAATGGATTGAGCAACCCAAAAATGGATTGAGGGACCAGGAAATGGATCGAGGAAACCAAAAATGGATTGAGGGACCCAAAAATGGGCCGAAGGACCCAAAAATGGATTGAGGAAACCAAAAATGGATTGAGGGACCCAAAAATGGGCCGAAGGACCCAAAAATGGATTGAGGAACCCAAAACTGGATTGAGGGACCCAAAAATGGGTTGAGGAAAACAAAAACGGTTTGAGGAACCCAGGAATGGACTGAGGGGCCCAAAAATGGACTAAAAGACCCAAAAATGGATTGAGGGACCCAAAAATGCATTGGGGGACCCAAAAATGGATTGCAGGACCCAAAAATGGATTGAGAAAATAAAAATGTATTGGGGAACCCAAAAATAGATTGAAGAAACCAATAATGGATTGAGGAACCCAAAAATGGATAGAAGAACCCTAAAATGGGCTAAGGGCTCCAAAAATGGATTGAGGAACCCAAAAATAGGCTGAGGGAACCTAAAATGGATTCAGGAACCCAAACATGGTTTTAGGGAACCAAAAATGGATTTAGGAACCCAAAAATTAGCTGAGGGAACCAAAAATGGATTGAGGGAATGAAAAATGGATTGAGGGACCCAAAAATGGATTGAGGAACCGAAAAAGGGTCTACGGACTCAAAAAATGGATTGAAAAACCTAAAAATAGGCTGAGGGAAACAAAAATGGATTGAGGAATCCAAAAATGGGCCGAGGAAACCAAAATATGGGCCGAGGGAACAAAAAGTGTAGTGAGAACCCAAAAAATGGATTGATGAATCAAAAAATGGATTGAGGAACCGAAAAATGGATTGAGGAACCCAACAATGGATTGAGGAACGCAAAATTGGATGGAGGGACCGAAAAATCAGATGAGGGACCCAAAAGCTGATTGTGAAACCGTAAAATGGGTCGAGGGGCACAAAAGTGAATCGAGGAACCAAAAAATAGATTGAGGAACCCAAAAATTGTTTGTGTAACCCAAAATTGGATTGAGGAACCCAAAAATGGATCGAGGGTACCAAAAATGGATTGAGCAACCCAAAAATGGATTGAGGGACCAGGAAATGGATCGAGGAAACCAAAAATGGATTGAGGGACCCAAAAATGGGCCGAAGGACCCAAAAATGGATTGAGGAAACCAAAAATGGATTGAGGGACCCAAAAATGGGCCGAAGGACCCAAAAATGGATTGAGGAACCCAAAACTGGATTGAGGGACCCAAAAATGGGTTGAGGAAAACAAAAACGGTTTGAGGAACCCAGGAATGGACTGAGGGGCCCAAAAATGGACTAAAAGACCCAAAAATGGATTGAGGGACCCAAAAATGCATTGGGGGACCCAAAAATGGATTGCAGGACCCAAAAATGGATTGAGAAAATAAAAATGTATTGGGGAACCCAAAAATAGATTGAAGAAACCAATAATGGATTGAGGAACCCAAAAAAGGATAGAAGAACCCCAAAATGGGCTAAGGGCTCCAAAAATGGATTGAGGAACCCAAAAATAGGCTGAGGGACCCTAAAATGGATTCAGGAACCCAAACATGGTTTTAGGGAACCAAAAATGGATTTAGGAACCCAAAAATTAGCTGAGGGAACCAAAAATGGATTGAGGGAATGAAAAATGGATTGAGGGACCCAAAAATGGATTGAGGAACCGAAAAAGGGTCTACGGACTCAAAAAATGGATTGAAAAACCTAAAAATAGGCTGAGGGAAACAAAAATGGATTGAGGAATCCAAAAATGGGCCGAGGAAACCAAAATATGGGCCGAGGGAACAAAAAGTGCAGTGAGAACTCAAAAAATGGATTGATGAATCAAAAAATGGATTGAGGAACCGAAAAATGGATTGAGGAACCCAACAATGGATTGAGGAACGCAAAATTGGATGGAGGGACCGAAAAATCAGATGAGGGACCCAAAAGCTGATTGTGAAACCGTAAAATGGGTCGAGGGGCACAAAAGTGAATCGAGGAACCAAAAAATAGATTGAGGAACCCAAAAATTGTTTGTGTAACCCAAAAATGGATTGAGGAACCCAAAAATGGATCGAGGGTACCAAAAATGGATTGAGCAACCCAAAAATGGATTGAGGGACCAGGAAATGGATCGAGGAAACCAAAAATGGATTGAGGGACCCAAAAATGGGCCGAAGGACCCAAAAATGGATTGAGGAAACCAAAAATGGATTGAGGGACCCAAAAATGGGCCGAAGGACCCAAAAATGGATTGAGGAACCCAAAACTGGATTGAGGGACCCAAAAATGGGTTGAGGAAAACAAAAACGGTTTGAGGAACCCAGGAATGGACTGAGGGGCCCAAAAATGGACTAAAAGACCCAAAAATGGATTGAGGGACCCAAAAATGCATTGGGGGACCCAAAAATGGATTGCAGGACCCAAAAATGGATTGAGAAAATAAAAATGTATTGGGGAACCCAAAAATAGATTGAAGAAACCAATAATGGATTGAGGAACCCAAAAATGGATAGAAGAACCCTAAAATGGGCTAAGGGCTCCAAAAATGGATTGAGGAACCCAAAAATAGGCTGAGGGAACCTAAAATGGATTCAGGAACCCAAACATGGTTTTAGGGAACCAAAAATGGATTTAGGAACCCAAAAATTAGCTGAGGGAACCAAAAATGGATTGAGGGAATGAAAAATGGATTGAGGGACCCAAAAATGGATTGAGGAACCGAAAAAGGGTCTACGGACTCAAAAAATGGATTGAAAAACCTAAAAATAGGCTGAGGGAAACAAAAATGGATTGAGGAATCCAAAAATGGGCCGAGGAAACCAAAATATGGGCCGAGGGAACAAAAAGTGTAGTGAGAACCCAAAAAATGGATTGATGAATCAAAAAATGGATTGAGGAACCGAAAAATGGATTGAGGAACCCAACAATGGATTGAGGAACGCAAAATTGGATGGAGGGACCGAAAAATCAGATGAGGGACCCAAAAGCTGATTGTGAAACCGTAAAATGGGTCGAGGGGCACAAAAGTGAATCGAGGAACCAAAAAATAGATTGAGGAACCCAAAAATTGTTTGTGTAACCCAAAATTGGATTGAGGAACCCAAAAATGGATCGAGGGTACCAAAAATGGATTGAGCAACCCAAAAATGGATTGAGGGACCAGGAAATGGATCGAGGAAACCAAAAATGGATTGAGGGACCCAAAAATGGGCCGAAGGACCCAAAAATGGATTGAGGAAACCAAAAATGGATTGAGGGACCCAAAAATGGGCCGAAGGACCCAAAAATGGATTGAGGAACCCAAAACTGGATTGAGGGACCCAAAAATGGGTTGAGGAAAACAAAAACGGTTTGAGGAACCCAGGAATGGACTGAGGGGCCCAAAAATGGACTAAAAGACCCAAAAATGGATTGAGGGACCCAAAAATGCATTGGGGGACCCAAAAATGGATTGCAGGACCCAAAAATGGATTGAGAAAATAAAAATGTATTGGGGAACCCAAAAATAGATTGAAGAAACCAATAATGGATTGAGGAACCCAAAAAAGGATAGAAGAACCCCAAAATGGGCTAAGGGCTCCAAAAATGGATTGAGGAACCCAAAAATAGGCTGAGGGACCCTAAAATGGATTCAGGAACCCAAACATGGTTTTAGGGAACCAAAAATGGATTTAGGAACCCAAAAATTAGCTGAGGGAACCAAAAATGGATTGAGGGAACGAAAAATGGATTGAGGGACCCAAAAATGGATTGAGGAACTGAAAAAAGGATCTACGGACTCAAAAAATGGATTGAAAAACCTAAAAATAGGCTGAGGGAAACAAAAATGGATTGAGGAATCCAAAAATGGGCCGAGGAAACCAAAATATGGGCCGAGGGAACAAAAAGTGTAGTGAGAACTCAAAAAATGGATTGATGCATCAAAAAATGGATTGAGGAACCGAAAAATGGATTGAGGAACCCAACAATGGATTGAGGAACGCAAAATTGGATGGAGGGACCGGAAAATCAGATTAGGGACCCAAAACCTGATTGTGAAACCGGAAAATGGGTCGAGGGGCACAAAAATGAATCGAGGAACCCAAAAATGGATTGAGGGAACCAAAAATGGATCGAGGGACCCAAAAATGGATCGAGGGACCCAAAAATGGATTGAGCGACCCAAAAATGGATTGAGGGACCAAAAATGGATTGAGGAACCCAAAAGTGGGCTTAGGAAACCAAACATTTATTTTGTTACCCAAAAATGGATTGAAGGACCAAGAAATGGATCGAGGAAACCAAAAACGGGCTGAGGAACCCAAAAATATATTGAGGGACCCAAAAATGGATTGAGGAACCGAAAAAGGGTCTATGGACTCAAAAAATGGATTGAAAAACCTAAAAATAGGCTGAGGGAAACAAAAATGGATTGAGGAATCCAAAAATGGGCCGAGGAAACCAAAATATGGGCCGAGGGAACAAAAAGTGTAGTGAGAACCCAAAAAATGGATTGATGAATCAAAAAATGGATTGAGGAACCGAAAAATGGATTGAGGAACCCAACAATGGATTGAGGAACCCAAAATTGGATGGAGGGACCGAAAAATCAGATGAGGGACCCAAAAGCTGATTGTGAAACCGGAAAATGGGTCGAGAAGCACAAAAGTGAATCGAGGAACCAAAAAATAGATTGAGGAACCCAAAAATTGTTTGTGTAACCCAAAAATGGATTGAGGAACCCAAAAATGGATCGAGGGTACCAAAAATGGATTGAGCAACCCAAAAATGGATTGAGGGACCAGGAAATGGATCGAGGAAACCAAAAATGGATTGAGGGACACAAAAATGGGCCGAAGGACCCAAAAATGGATTGAGGAAACCAAAAATGGATTGAGGGACCCAAAAATGGGCCGAAGGACCCAAAAATGGATTGAGGAACCCAAAACTGGATTGAGGGACCCAAAAATGGGTTGAGGAAAACAAAAACGGTTTGAGGAACCCAGGAATGGACTGAGGGGCCCAAAAATGGACTAAAAGACCCAAAAATGGATTGAGGGACCCAAAAATGCATTGGGGGACCCAAAAATGGATTGCAGGACCCAAAAATGGATTGAGAAAATAAAAATGTATTGGGGAACCCAAAAATAGATTGAAGAAACCAATAATGGATTGAGGAACCCAAAAAAGGATAGAAGAACCCCAAAATGGGCTAAGGGCTCCAAAAATGGATTGAGGAACCCAAAAATAGGCTGAGGGACCCTAAAATGGATTCAGGAACCCAAACATGGTTTTAGGGAACCAAAAATGGATTTAGGAACCCAAAAATTAGCTGAGGGAACCAAAAATGGATTGAGGGAATGAAAAATGGATTGAGGGACCCAAAAATGGATTGAGGAACCGAAAAAGGGTCTACGGACTCAAAAAATGGATTGAAAAACCTAAAAATAGGCTGAGGGAAACAAAAATGGATTGAGGAATCCAAAAATGGGCCGAGGAAACCAAAATATGGGCCGAGGGAACAAAAAGTGCAGTGAGAACTCAAAAAATGGATTGATGAAACAAAAAATGGATTGAGGAACCGAAAAATGGATTGAGGAACCCAACAATGGATTGAGGAACGCAAAATTGGATGGAGGGACCGAAAAATCAGATGAGGGACCCAAAAGCTGATTGTGAAACCGTAAAATGGGTCGAGGGGCACAAAAGTGAATCGAGGAACCAAAAAATAGATTGAGGAACCCAAAAATTGTTTGTGTAACCCAAAAATGGATTGAGGAACCCAAAAATGGATCGAGGGTACCAAAAATGGATTGAGCAACCCAAAAATGGATTGAGGGACCAGGAAATGGATCGAGGAAACCAAAAATGGATTGAGGGACCCAAAAATGGGCCGAAGGACCCAAAAATGGATTGAGGAAACCAAAAATGGATTGAGGGACCCAAAAATGGGCCGAAGGACCCAAAAATGGATTGAGGAACCCAAAACTGGATTGAGGGACCCAAAAATGGGTTGAGGAAAACAAAAACGGTTTGAGGAACCCAGGAATGGACTGAGGGGCCCAAAAATGGACTAAAAGACCCAAAAATGGATTGAGGGACCCAAAAATGCATTGGGGGACCCAAAATGGATTGCAGGACCCAAAAATGGATTGAGAAAATAAAAATGTATTGGGGAACCCAAAAATAGATTGAAGAAACCAATAATGGATTGAGGAACCCAAAAATGGATAGAAGAACCCTAAAATGGGCTAAGGGCTCCAAAAATGGATTGAGGAACCCAAAAATAGGCTGAGGGAACCTAAAATGGATTCAGGAACCCAAACATGGTTTTAGGGAACCAAAAATGGATTTAGGAACCCAAAAATTAGCTGAGGGAACCAAAAATGGATTGAGGGAATGAAAAATGGATTGAGGGACCCAAAAATGGATTGAGGAACCGAAAAAGGGTCTACGGACTCAAAAAATGGATTGAAAAACCTAAAAATAGGCTGAGGGAAACAAAAATGGATTGAGGAATCCAAAAATGGGCCGAGGAAACCAAAATATGGGCCGAGGGAACAAAAAGTGTAGTGAGAACCCAAAAAATGGATTGATGAATCAAAAAATGGATTGAGGAACCGAAAAATGGATTGAGGAACCCAACAATGGATTGAGGAACCCAAAATTGGATGGAGGGACCGAAAAATCAGATGAGGGACCCAAAAGCTGATTGTGAAACCGTAAAATGGGTCGAGGGGCACAAAAGTGAATCGAGGAACCAAAAAATAGATTGAGGAACCCAAAAATTGTTTGTGTAACCCAAAATTGGATTGAGGAACCAAAAAATGGATCGAGGGTACCAAAAATGGATTGAGCAACCCAAAAATGGATTGAGGGACCAGGAAATGGATCGAGGAAACCAAAAATGGATTGAGGGACCCAAAAATGGGCCGAAGGACCCAAAAATGGATTGAGGAAACCAAAAATGGATTGAGGGACCCAAAAATGGGCCGAAGGACCCAAAAATGGATTGAGGAACCCAAAACTGGATTGAGGGACCCAAAAATGGGTTGAGGAAAACAAAAACGGTTTGAGGAACCCAGGAATGGACTGAGGGGCCCAAAAATGGACTAAAAGACCCAAAAATGGATTGAGGGACCCAAAAATGCATTGGGGGACCCAAAAATGGATTGCAGGACCCAAAAATGGATTGAGAAAATAAAAATGTATTGGGGAACCCAAAAATAGATTGAAGAAACCAATAATGGATTGAGGAACCCAAAAATGGATAGAAGAACCCCAAAATGGGCTAAGGGCTCCAAAAATGGATTGAGGAACCCAAAAATAGGCTGAGGGACCCTAAAATGGATTCAGGAACCCAAACATGGTTTTAGGGAACCAAAAATGGATTTAGGAACCCAAAAATTAGCTGAGGGAACCAAAAATGGATTGAGGGAACGAAAAATGGATTGAGGGACCCAAAAATGGATTGAGGAACTGAAAAAAGGATCTACGGACTCAAAAAATGGATTGAAAAACCTAAAAATAGGCTGAGGGAAACAAAAATGGATTGAGGAATCCAAAAATGGGCCGAGGAAACCAAAATATGGGCCGAGGGAACAAAAAGTGTAGTGAGAACTCAAAAAATGGATTGATGCATCAAAAAATGGATTGAGGAACCGAAAAATGGATTGAGGAACCCAACAATGGATTGAGGAACGCAAAATTGGATGGAGGGACCGGAAAATCAGATTAGGGACCCAAAACCTGATTGTGAAACCGGAAAATGGGTCGAGGGGCACCAAAAATGAATCGAGGAACCCAAAAATGGATTGAGGGAACCAAAAATGGATCGAGGGACCCAAAAATGGATCGAGGGACCCAAAAATGGATTGAGCGACCCAAAAATGGATTGAGGGACCAAAAATGGATTGAGGAACCCAAAAGTGGGCTTAGGAAACCAAACATTTATTTTGTTACCCAAAAATGGATTGAAGGACCAAGAAATGGATCGAGGAAACCAAAAACGGGCTGAGGAACCCCAAAATATATTGAGGGACCCAAAAATGGATTGAGGAACCGAAAAAGGGTCTATGGACTCAAAAAATGGATTGAAAAACCTAAAAATAGGCTGAGGGAAACAAAAATGGATTGAGGAATCCAAAAATGGGCCGAGGAAACCAAAATATGGGCCGAGGGAACAAAAAGTGTAGTGAGAACCCAAAAAATGGATTGATGAATCAAAAAATGGATTGAGGAACCGAAAAATGGATTGAGGAACCCAACAATGGATTGAGGAACCCAAAATTGGATGGAGGGACCGAAAAATCAGATGAGGGACCCAAAAGCTGATTGTGAAACCGGAAAATGGGTCGAGAAGCACAAAAGTGAATCGAGGAACCAAAAAATAGATTGAGGAACCCCAAAATTGTTTGTGTAACCCAAAAATGGATTGAGGAACCCAAAAATGGATCGAGGGTACCAAAAATGGATTGAGCAACCCAAAAATGGATTGAGGGACCAGGAAATGGATCGAGGAAACCAAAAATGGATTGAGGGACACAAAAATGGGCCGAAGGACCCAAAAATGGATTGAGGAAACCAAAAATGGATTGAGGGACCCAAAAATGGGCCGAAGGACCCAAAAATGGATTGAGGAACCCAAAACTGGATTGAGGGACCCAAAAATGGGTTGAGGAAAACAAAAACGGTTTGAGGAACCCAGGAATGGACTGAGGGGCCCAAAAATGGACTAAAAGACCCAAAAATGGATTGAGGGACCCAAAAATGCATTGGGGGACCCAAAAATGGATTGCAGGACCCAAAAATGGATTGAGAAAATAAAAATGTATTGGGGAACCCAAAAATAGATTGAAGAAACCAATAATGGATTGAGGAACCCATAAATTGATAGAAGAACCCCAAAATGGGCTAAGGGCTCCAAAAATGGATTGAGGAACCCAAAAATAGGCTGAGGGACCCTAAAATGGATTCAGGAACCCAAACATGGTTTTAGGGAACCAAAAATGGATTTAGGAACCCAAAAATTAGCTGAGGGAACCAAAAATGGATTGAGGGAATGAAAAATGGATTGAGGGACCCAAAAATGGATTGAGGAACCGAAAAAGGGTCTACGGACTCAAAAAATGGATTGAAAAACCTAAAAATAGGCTGAGGGAAACAAAAATGGATTGAGGAATCCAAAAATGGGCCGAGGAAACCAAAATATGGGCCGAGGGAACAAAAAGTGTAGTGAGAACCCAAAAAATGGATTGATGAATCAAAAAATGGATTGAGGAACCGAAAAATGGATTGAGGAACCCAACAATGGATTGAGGAACGCAAAATTGGATGGAGGGACCGGAAAATCAGATTAGGGACCCAAAACCTGATTGTGAAACCGTAAAATGGGTCGAGGGGCACAAAAGTGAATCGAGGAACCAAAAAATAGATTGAGGAACCCAAAAATTGTTTGTGTAACCCAAAAATGGATTGAGGAACCCAAAAATGGATCGAGGGTACCAAAAATGGATCGAGCAACCCAAAAATGGATTGAGGGACCAGGAAATGGATCGAGGAAACCAAAAATGGATTGAGGGACCCAAAAATGGGCCGAAGGACCCAAAAATGGATTGAGGAAACCAAAAATGGATTGAGGGACCCAAAAATGGGCCGAAGGACCCAAAAATGGATTGAGGAACCCAAAACTGGATTGAGGGACCCAAAAATGGGTTGAGGAAAACAAAAACGGTTTGAGGAACCCAGGAATGGACTGAGGGGCCCAAAAATGGACTAAAAGACCCAAAAATGGATTGAGGGACCCAAAAATGCATTGGGGGACCCAAAAATGGATTGCAGGACCCAAAAATGGATTGAGAAAATAAAAATGTATTGGGGAACCCAAAAATAGATTGAAGAAACCAATAATGGATTGAGGAACCCAAAAATGGATAGAAGAACCCCAAAATGGGCTAAGGGCTCCAAAAATGGATTGAGGAACCCAAAAATAGGCTGAGGGACCCTAAAATGGATTCAGGAACCCAAACATGGTTTTAGGGAACCAAAAATGGATTTAGGAACCCAAAAATTAGCTGAGGGAACCAAAAATGGATTGAGGGAATGAAAAATGGATTGAGGGACCCAAAAATGGATTGAGGAACCGAAAAAGGGTCTACGGACTCAAAAAATGGATTGAAAAACCTAAAAATAGGCTGAGGGAAACAAAAATGGATTGAGGAATCCAAAAATGGGCCGAGGAAACCAAAATATGGGCCGAGGGAACAAAAAGTGCAGTGAGAACTCAAAAAATGGATTGATGAAACAAAAAATGGATTGAGGAACCGAAAAATGGATTGAGGAACCCAACAATGGATTGAGGAACGCAAAATTGGATGGAGGGACCGAAAAATCAGATGAGGGACCCAAAAGCTGATTGTGAAACCGGAAAATGGGTCGAGGGGCACAAAAGTGAATCGAGGAACCAAAAAATAGATTGAGGAACCCAAAAATTGTTTGTGTAACCCAAAAATGGATTGAGGAACCCAAAAATGGATCGAGGGTACCAAAAATGGATTGAGCAACCCAAAAATGGATTGAGGGACCAGGAAATGGATCGAGGAAACCAAAAATGGATTGAGGGACCCAAAAATGGGCCGAAGGACCCAAAAATGGATTGAGGAAACCAAAAATGGATTGAGGGACCCAAAAATGGGCCGAAGGACCCAAAAATGGATTGAGGAACCCAAAACTGGATTGAGGGACCCAAAAATGGGTTGAGGAAAACAAAAACGGTTCGAGGAACCCAGGAATGGACTGAGGGGCCCAAAAATGGACTAAAAGACCCAAAAATGGATTGAGGGACCCAAAAATGCATTGGGGGACCCAAAAATGGATTGCAGGACCCAAAAATGGATTGAGAAAATAAAAATGTATTGGGGAACCCAAAAATAGATTGAAGAAACCAATAATGGATTGAGGAACCCATAAATTGATAGAAGAACCCAAAAATGGGCTAAGGGCTCCAAAAATGGATTGAGGAACCCAAAAATAGGCTGAGGGACCCTAAAATGGATTCAGGAACCCAAACATGGTTTTAGGGAACCAAAAATGGATTTAGGAACCCAAAAATTAGCTGAGGGAACCAAAAATGGATTGAGGGAATGAAAAATGGATTGAGGGACCCAAAAATGGATTGAGGAACCGAAAAAGGGTCTACGGACTCAAAAAATGGATTGAAAAACCTAAAAATAGGCTGAGGGAAACAAAAATGGATTGAGGAATCCAAAAATGGGCCGAGGAAACCAAAATATGGGCCGAGGGAACAAAAAGTGTAGTGAGAACTCAAAAAATGGATTGATGAATCAAAAAATGGATTGAGGAACCGAAAAATGGATTGGGGAACCCAACAATGGATTGAGGAACACAAAATTGGATGGAGGGACCGGAAAATCAGATTAGGGACCCAAAACCTGATTGTGAAACCGGAAAATGGGTCGAGGGGCACAAAAGTGAATCGAGGAACCAAAAAATAGATTGAGGAAGCCAAAAATTGTTTGTGTATCCCAAAAATGGATTGAGGAACCCAAAAATGGATCGAGGGTACCAAAAATGGATTGAGCAACCCAAAAATGGATTGAGGGACCAGGAAATGGATCGAGGAAACCAAAAATGGATTGAGGGACCCAAAAATGGGCCGAAGGACCCAAAAATGGATTGAGGAAACCAAAAATGGATTGAGGGACCCAAAAATGGGCCGAAGGACCCAAAAATGGATTGAGGAACCCAAAACTGGATTGAGGGACCCAAAAATGGGTTGAGGAAAACAAAAACGGTTTGAGGAACCCAGGAATGGACTGAGGGGCCCAAAAATGGACTAAAAGACCCAAAAATGGATTGAGGGACCCAAAAATGCATTGGGGGACCCAAAAATGGATTGCAGGACCCAAAAATGGATTGAGAAAATAAAAATGTATTGGGGAACCCAAAAATAGATTGAAGAAACCAATAATGGATTGAGGAACCCAAAAATGGATAGAAGAACCCCAAAATGGGCTAAGGGCTCCAAAAATGGATTGAGGAACCCAAAAATAGGCTGAGGGACCCTAAAATGGATTCAGGAACCCAAACATGGTTTTAGGGAACCAAAAATGGATTTAGGAACCCAAAAATTAGCTGAGGGAATCAAAAATGGATTGAGGGAATGAAAAATGGATTGAGGGACCCAAAAATGGATTGAGGAACCGAAAAAGGGTCTACGGACTCAAAAAATGGATTGAAAAACCTAAAAATAGGCTGAGGGAAACAAAAATGGATTGAGGAATCCAAAAATGGGCCGAGGAAACCAAAATATGGGCCGAGGGAACAAAAAGTGCAGTGAGAACTCAAAAAATGGATTGATGAATCAAAAAATGGATTGAGAAACCGAAAAATGGATTGAGGAACCGAAAAATGGATTGAGGAACCCAAAATTGGATGGAGGGACCGAAAAATCAGATGAGGGACCCAAAAGCTGATTGTGAAACCGGAAAATGGGTCGAGGAGCACAAAAGTGAATCGAGGAACCAAAAAATAGATTGAGGAACCCAAAAATTGTTTGTGTAACCCAAAAATGGATTGAGGAACCCAAAAATGGATCGAGGGTACCAAAAATGGATTGAGCAACCCAAAAATGGATTGAGGGACCAGGAAATGGATCGAGGAAACCAAAAATGGATTGAGGGACCCAAAAATGGGCCGAAGGACCCAAAAATGGATTGAGAAAACCAAAAATGGATTGAGGGACCCAAAAATGGGCCGAAGGACCCAAAAATGGATTGAGGAACCCAAAACTGGATTGAGGGACCCAAAAATGGGTTGAGGAAAACAAAAACGGTTTGAGGAACCCAGGAATGGACTGAGGGGCCCAAAAATGGACTAAAAGAACCAAAAATGGATTGAGGGACCCAAAAATGCATTGGGGGACCCAAAAATGGATTGCAGGACCCAAAAATGGATTGAGAAAATAAAAATGTATTGGGGAAACCAAAAATAGATTTAAGAAACCAATATTGGATTGAGGAACCCAAAAATGGATAGAAGAACCCCAAAATGGGCTAAGGGCTCCAAAAATGGATTGAGGAACCCAAAAATAGGCTGAGGGACCCTAAAATGGATTCAGGAACCCAAACATGGTTTTAGGGAACCAAAAATGGATTTAGGAACCCAAAAATTAGCTGAGGGAACCAAAAATGGATTGAGGGAACGAAAAATGGATTGAGGGACCCAAAAATGGATTGAGGAACTGAAAAAAGGATCTACGGACTCAAAAAATGGATTGAAAAACCTAAAAATAGGCTGAGGGAAACAAAAATGGATTGAGGAATCCAAAAATGGGCCGAGGAAACCAAAATATGGGCCGAGGGAACAAAAAGTGTAGTGAGAACTCAAAAAATGGATTGATGCATCAAAAAATGGATTGAGGAACCGAAAAATGGATTGAGGAACCCAACAATGGATTGAGGAACGCAAAATTGGATGGAGGGAACGGAAAATCAGATTAGGGACCCAAAACCTGATTGTGAAACCGGAAAATGGGTCGAGGGGCACAAAAATGAATCGAGGAACCCAAAAATGGATTGAGGGAACCAAAAATGGATCGAGGGACCGAAAAATGGATCGAGGGACCCAAAAATGGATTGAGCGACCCAAAAATGGATTGAGGGACCAAAAATGGATTGAGGAACCCAAAAGTGGGCTTAGGAAACCAAACATTTATTTTGTTACCCAAAAATGGATTGAAGGACCAAGAAATGGATCGAGGAAACCAAAAACGGGCTGAGGAACCCAAAAATATATTGAGGGACCCAAAAATGGATTGAGGAATCCAAAAATGGGCCGAGGAAACCAAAATATGGGCCGAGGGAACAAAAAGTGCAGTGAGAACTCAAAAAATGGTTTGATGAATCAAAAAATGGATTGAGGAACCGAAAAATGGATTGAGGAACTGAAAAATGGATTGAGGAACCCAAAATTGGATGGAGGGACCGAAAAATCAGATGAGGGACCCAAAACCTGATTGTGAAACCGTAAAATGGGTCGAGGGGCACAAAAGTGAATCGAGGAACCAAAAAATAGATTGAGGAACCCAAAAATTGTTTGTGTAACCCAAAAATGGATTGAGGAATCCAAAAATGGATCGAGGGTACCAAAAATGGATTGAGCAACCCAAAAATGGATTGAGGGACCAGGAAATGGATCGAGGAAACCAAAAATGGATTGAGGGACCCAAAAATGGGCCGAAGGACCCAAAAATGGATTGAGGAAACCAAAAATGGATTGAGGGACCCAAAAATGGGCCGAAGGACCCAAAAATGGATTGAGGAACCGAAAACTGGATTGAGGGACCCAAAGATGGATTGCAGGACCCAAAAATGGATTGAGAAAATAAAAATGTTTTGGGGAACCCAAAAATATGTTGAAGAAACCAATAATGGATTGAGGAACCCAAAAATGGATAGAAGAACCCAAAAATGGGCTAAGGGCTCCAAAAATGGATTGAGGAACCCAAAAATAGGCTGAGGGACCCTAAAATGGATTCAGGAACCCAAACATGGTTTTAGGGAACCAAAAATGGATTTAGGAACCCAAAAATTAGCTGAGGGAACCAAAAATGGATTGAGGGAATGAAAAATGGATTGAGGGACCCAAAAATGGATTGAGGAACCGAAAAAGGGTCTACGGACTCAAAAAATGGATTGAAAAACCTAAAAATAGGCTGAGGGAAACAAAAATGGATTGAGGAATCCAAAAATGGGCCGAGGAAACCAAAATATGGGCCGAGGGATCAAAAAGTGCAGTGAGAACTCAAAAAATGGATTGATGAATCAAAAAATGGATTGAGGAACCGAAAAATGGATTGAGGAACCGAAAAATGGATTGAGGAACCCAAAATTGGATGGAGGGACCGAAAAATCAGATGAGGGACCCAAAACCTGATTGTGAAACCGGAAAATGGGTCGAGGGGCACAAAAGTGAATCGAGGAACCAAAAAATAGATTGAGGAACCCAAAAATTGTTTGTGTAACCCAAAAATGGATTGAGGAACCCAAAAATGGATCGAGGGTACCAAAAATGGATTGAGCAACCCAAAAATGGATTGAGGGACCAGGAAATGGATCGAGGAAACCAAAAATGGATTGAGGGACCCAAAAATGGGCCGAAGGACCCAAAAATGGATTGAGGAAACCAAAAATGGATTGAGGGACCCAAAAATGGGCCGAAGGACCCAAAAATGGATTGAGGAACCCAAAACTGGATTGAGGGACCCAAAAATGGGTTGAGGAAAACAAAAACGGTTTGAGGAACCCAGGAATGGACTGAGGGGCCCAAAAATGGACTAAAAGACCCAAAAATGGATTGAGGGACCCAAAAATGCATTGGGGGACCCAAAAATGGATTGCAGGACCCAAAAATGGATTGAGAAAATAAAAATGTATTGGGGAACCCAAAAATAGATTGAAGAAACCAATAATGGATTGAGGAACCCAAAAATGGATAGAAGAACCCAAAAATGGGCTAAGGGCTCCAAAAATGGATTGAGGAACCCAAAAATAGGCTGAGGGACCCTAAAATGGATTCAGGAACCCAAACATGGTTTTAGGGAACCAAAAATGGATTTAGGAACCCAAAAATTAGCTGAGGGAACCAAAAATGGATTGAGGGAATGAAAAATGGATTGAGGGACCCAAAAATGGATTGAGGAACCGAAAAAGGGTCTACGGACTCAAAAAATGGATTGAAAAACCTAAAAATAGGCTGAGGGAAACAAAAATGGATTGAGGAATCCAAAAATGGGCCGAGGAAACCAAAATATGGGCCGAGGGAACAAAAAGTGTAGTGAGAACCCAAAAATGGATTGATGAATCAAAAAATGGATTGAGGAACCGAAAAATGGATTGAGGAACCCAACAATGGATTGAGGAACGCAAAATTGGATGGAGGGACCGAAAAATCAGATGAGGGACCCAAAACCTGATTGTGAAACCGTAAAATGGGTCGAGGGGCACAAAAGTGAATCGAGGAACCAAAAAATAGATTGAGGAACCCAAAAATTGTTTGTGTAACCCAAAAATGGATTGAGGAACCCAAAAATGGATCGAGGGTACCAAAATGGATTAACCAACCCAAAAACGGATTGAGGGACCAGGAAATGGATCGAGGAAACCAAAAATGGATTGAGGGACCCAAAAATGGGCCGAAGGACCCAAAAATGGATTGAGGAAACCAAAAATGGATTGAGGGACCCAAAAATGGGCCGAAGGACCCAAAAATGGATTGAGGAACCCAAAACTGGATTGAGGGACCCAAAAATGGGTTGAGGAAAACAAAAACGGTTTGAGGAACCCAGGAATGGACTGAGGGGCCCAAAAATGGACTAAAAGACCCAAAAATGGATTGAGGGACCCAAAAATGCATTGGGGGACCCAAAAATGGATTGCAGGACCCAAAAATGGATTGAGAAAATAAAAATGTATTGGGGAACCCAAAAATAGATTGAAGAAACCAATAATGGATTGAGGAACCCAAAAATGGATAGAAGAACCCCAAAATGGGCTAAGGGCTCCAAAAATGGATTGAGGAACCCAAAAATAGGCTGAGGGACCCTAAAATGGATTCAGGAACCCAAACATGGTTTTAGGGAACCAAAAATGGATTTAGGAACCCAAAAATTAGCTGAGGGAACCAAAATGGATTGAGGGAACGAAAAATGGATTGAGGGACCCAAAAATGGATTGAGGAACTGAAAAAAGGATCTACGGACTCAAAAAATGGATTGAAAAACCTAAAAATAGGCTGAGGGAAACAAAAATGGATTGAGGAATCCAAAAATGGGCCGAGGAAACCAAAATATGGGCCGAGGGAACAAAAAGTGTAGTGAGAACCCAAAAAATGGATTGATGAATCAAAAAATGGATTGAGGAACCGAAAAATGGATTGAGGAACCCAACAATGGATTGAGGAACGCAAAATTGGATGGAGGGACCGAGAAATCAGATGAGGGACCCAAAACCTGATTGTGAAACCGGAAAATGGGTCGAGGGGCACAAAAGTGAATCGAGGAACCAAAAAATAGATTGAGGAACCCAAAAATTGTTTGTGTAACCCAAAATTGGATTGAGGAACCCAAAAATGGATCGAGGGTACCAAAAATGGATTGAGCAACCCAAAAACAGATTGAGGGACCAGGAAATGGATCGAGGAAACCAAAAATGGATTGAGGGACCCAAAAACGGGCCGAAGGACCCAAAAATGGATTGAGGAAACCAAAAATGGATTGAGGGACCCAAAAATGGGCCGAAGGACCCAAAAATGGATTGAGGAACCCAAAACTGGATTGAGGGACCCAAAAATGGGTTGAGGAAAAACAAAAACGGTTTGAGGAACCCAGGAATGGACTGAGGGGCCCAAAAATGGACTAAAAGACCAAAAATGGATTGAGGGACCCAAAAATGCATTGGGGGACCCAAAAATGGATTGCAGGACCCAAAAATGGATTGAGAAAATAAAAATGTATTGGGGAACCCAAAAATAGATTGAAGAAACCAATAATGGATTGAGGAACCCAAAAATGGATAGAAGAACCCCAAAATGGGCTAAGGGCTCCAAAAATGGATTGAGGAACCCAAAAATAGGCTGAGGGACCCTAAAATGGATTCAGGAACCCAAACATGGTTTTAGGGAACCAAAAATGGATTTAGGAACCCAAAAATTAGCTGAGGGAACCAAAAATGGATTGAGGGAACGAAAAATGGATTGAGGGACCCAAAAATGGATTGAGGAACTGAAAAAAGGATCTACGGACTCAAAAAATGGATTGAAAAACCTAAAAATAGGCTGAGGGAAACAAAAATGGATTGAGGAATCCAAAAATGGGCCGAGGAAACCAAAATATGGGCCGAGGGAACAAAAAGTGTAGTGAGAACCCAAAAAATGGATTGATGAATCAAAAAATGGATTGAGGAACCGAAAAATGGATTGAGGAACCCAACAATGGATTGAGGAACGCAAAATTGGATGGAGGGACCGAAAAATCAGATGAGGGACCCAAAACCTGATTGTGAAACCGGAAAATGGGTCGAGGGGCACAAAAGTGAATCGAGGAACCAAAAAATAGATTGAGGAACCCAAAAATTGTTTGTGTAACCCAAAAATGGATTGAGGAACCCAAAAATGGATCGAGGGTACCAAAAATGGATTGAGCAACCCAAAAACGGATTGAGGGACCAGGAAATGGATCGAGGAAACCAAAAATGGATTGAGGGACCCAAAAATGGGCCGAAGGACCCAAAAATGGATTGAGGAAACCAAAAATGGATTGAGGGACCCAAAAATGGGCCGAAGGACCCAAAAATGGATTGAGGAACCCAAAACTGGATTGAGGGACCCAAAAATGGGTTGAGGAAAACAAAAACGGTTTGAGGAACCCAGGAATGGACTGAGGGGCCCAAAAATGGACTAAAAGACCCAAAAATGGATTGAGGGACCCAAAAATGCATTGGGGGACCCAAAAATGGATTGCAGGACCCAAAAATGGATTGAGAAAATAAAAATGTATTGGGGAACCCAAAAATAGATTGAAGAAACCAATAATGGATTGAGGAACCCAAAAATGGATAGAAGAACCCCAAAATGGGCTAAGGGCTCCAAAAATGGATTGAGGAACCCAAAAATAGGCTGAGGGACCCTAAAATGGATTCAGGAACCCAAACATGGTTTTAGGGAACCAAAAATGGATTTAGGAACCAAAAATTAGCTGAGGGAACCAAAAATTGATTGAGGGAATGAAAAATGGATTGAGGGACCCAAAAATGGCTTGAGGAACCGAAAAAGGGTCTACGGACTCATAAAATGGATTGAAAAACCTAAAAATAGGCTGAGGGAAACAAAAATGGATTGAGGAATCCAAAAATGGGCCGAGGAAACCAAAATATGGGCCGAGGGAACAAAAAGTGTAGTGAGAACCCAAAAAATGGATTGATGAATCAAAAAATGGATTGAGGAACCAAAAAATGGATTGAGGAACCCAACAATGGATTGAGGAACACAAAATTGGATGGAGGGACCGAAAAATCAGATGAGGGACCCAAAAGCTGATTGTGAAACCGTAAAATGGGTCGAGGGGCACAAAAGTGAATCGAGGAACCAAAAAATAGATTGAGGAACCCAAAAATTGTTTGTGTAACCCAAAAATGGATTGAGGAACCCAAAAATGGATCGAGGGTACCAAAAATGGATTGAGCAACCCAAAAATGGATTGAGGGACCAGGAAATGGATCGAGGAAACCAAAAATGGATTGAGGGACCCAAAAATGGGCCGAAGGACCCAAAAATGGATTGAGGAAACCAAAAATGGATTGAGGGACCCAAAAATGGGCCGAAGGACCCAAAAATGGATTGAGGAACCCAAAACTGGATTGAGGGACCCAAAAATGGGTTGAGGAAAACAAAAACGGTTTGAGGAACCCAGGAATGGACTGAAGGGCCCAAAAATGGACTAAAAGACCCAAAAATGGATTGAGGGACCCAAAAATGCATTGGGGGACCCAAAAATGGATTGCAGGACCCAAAAATGGATTGAGAAAATAAAAATGTATTGGGGAACCCAAAAATAGATTGAAGAAACCAATAATGGATTGAGGAACCCAAAAATGGATAGAAGAACCCCAAAATGGGCTAAGGGCTCCAAAAATGGATTGAGGAACCCAAAAATAGGCTGAGGGACCCTAAAATGGATTCAGGAACCCAAACATGGTTTTAGGGAACCAAAAATGGATTTAGGAACCCAAAAATTAGCTGAGGGAACCAAAAATGGATTGAGGGAACGAAAAATGGATTGAGGGACCCAAAAATGGATTGAGGAACTGAAAAAAGGATCTACGGACTCAAAAAATGGATTGAAAAACCTAAAAATAGGCTGAGGGAAACAAAAATGGATTGAGGAATCCAAAAATGGGCCGAGGAAACCAAAATATGGGCCGAGGGAACAAAAAGTGTAGTGAGAACTCAAAAAATGGATTGATGAATCAAAAAATGGATTGAGGAACCAAAAAATGGATTGAGGAACCCAACAATGGATTGAGGAACGCAAAATTGGATGGAGGGACCGAAAAATCAGATGAGGGACCCAAAACCTGATTGTGAAACCGTAAAATGGGTCGAGGGGCACAAAAGTGAATCGAGGAACCAAAAAATAGATTGAGGAACCCAAAAATTGTTTGTGTAACCCAAAAATGGATTGAGGAACCCAAAAATGGATCGAGGGTACCAAAAATGGATTGAGCAACCCAAAAATGGATTGAGGGACCAGGAAATGGATCGAGGAAACCAAAAATGGATTGAGGGACCCAAAAATGGGCCGAAGGACCCAAAAATGGATTGAGGAAACCAAAAATGGATTGAGGGACCCAAAAATGGGCCGAAGGACCCAAAAATGGATTGAGGAACCCAAAACTGGATTGAGGGACCCAAAAATGGGTTGAGGAAAACAAAAACGGTTTGAGGAACCCAGGAATGGACTGAGGGGCCCAAAAATGGACTAAAAGACCCAAAAATGGATTGAGGGACCCAAAAATGCATTGGGGGACCCAAAAATGGATTGCAGGACCCAAAAATGGATTGAGAAAATAAAAATGTATTGGGGAACCCAAAAATAGATTGAAGAAACCAATAATGGATTGAGGAACCCAAAAATGGATAGAAGAACCCCAAAATGGGCTAAGGGCTCCAAAAATGGATTGAGGAACCCAAAAATAGGCTGAGGGACCCTAAAATGGATTCAGGAATCCAAACATGGTTTTAGGGAACCAAAAATGGATTTAGGAACCCAAAAATTAGCTGAGGGAACCAAAAATGGATTGAGGGAATGAAAAATGGATTGAAAGACCCAAAAATGGCTTGAGGAACCGAAAAAGGGTCTACGGACTCAAAAAATGGATTGAAAAACCTAAAAATAGGCTGAGGGAAACAAAAATGGATTGAGGAATCCAAAAATGGGCCGAGGAAACCAAAATATGGGCCGAGGGAACAAAAAGTGTAGTGAGAACTCAAAAAATGGATTGATGAATCAAAAAATGGATTGAGGAACCGAAAAATGGATTGAGGAACCCAACAATGGATTGAGGAACGCAAAATTGGATGGAGGGACCGGAAAATCAGATGAGGGACCCAAAACCTGATTGTGAAACCGGAAAATGGGTCGAGGGGCACAAAAGTGAATCGAGGAACCAAAAAATAGATTGAGGAACCCAAAAATTGTTTGTGTAACCCCAAAATGGATTGAGGAACCCAAAAATGGATCGAGGGTACCAAAAATGGATTGAGCAACCCAAAAATGGATTGAGGGACCAGGAAATGGATCGAGGAAACCAAAAATGGATTGAGGGACCCAAAAATGGGCCGAAGGACCCAAAAATGGATTGAGGAAACCAAAAATGGATTGAGGGACTCAAAAATGGGCCGAAGGACCCAAAAATGGATTGAGGAACCCAAAACTGGATTGAGGGACCCAAAAATGGGTTGAGGAAAACAAAAACGGTTTGAGGAACCCAGGAATGGACTGAGGGGCCCAAAAATGGACTAAAAGACCCAAAAATGGATTGAGGGACCCAAAAATGCATTGGAGGACCCAAAAATGGATTGCAGGACCCAAAAATGGATTGAGAAAATAAAAATGTATTGGGGAACCCAAAAATAGATTGAAGAAACCAATAATGGATTGAGGAACCCAAAAATGGATAGAAGAACCCCAAAATTAGCTAAGGGCTCCAAAAATGGATTGAGGAACCCAAAAATAGGCTGAGGGACCCTAAAATGGATTCAGGAACCCAAACATGGTTTTAGGGAACCAAAAATGGATTTAGGAACCCAAAAATTAGCTGAGGGAACCAAAAATTGATTGAGGGAATGAAAAATGGATTGAGGGACCCAAAAATGGCTTGAGGAACCGAAAAAGGGTCTACGGACTCATAAAATGGATTGAAAAACCTAAAAATAGGCTGAGGGAAACAAAAATGGATTGAGGAATCCAAAAATGGGCCGAGGAAACCAAAATATGGGCCGAGGGAACAAAAAGTGTAGTGAGAACCCAAAAAATGGATTGATGAATCAAAAAATGGATTGAGGAACCAAAAAATGGATTGAGGAACCCAACAATGGATTGAGGAACACAAAATTGGATGGAGGGACCGAAAAATCAGATGAGGGACCCAAAAGCTGATTGTGAAACCGTAAAATGGGTCGAGGGGCACAAAAGTGAATCGAGGAACCAAAAAATAGATTGAGGAACCCAAAAATTGTTTGTGTAACCCAAAAATGGATTGAGGAACCCAAAAATGGATCGAGGGTACCAAAAATGGATTGAGCAACCCAAAAATGGATTGAGGGACCAGGAAATGGATCGAGGAAACCAAAAATGGATTGAGGGACCCAAAAATGGGCCGAAGGACCCAAAAATGGATTGAGGAAACCAAAAATGGATTGAGGGACCCAAAAATGGGCCGAAGGACCCAAAAATGGATTGAGGAACCCAAAACTGGATTGAGGGACCCAAAAATGGGTTGAGGAAAACAAAAACGGTTTGAGGAACCCAGGAATGGACTGAAGGGCCCAAAAATGGACTAAAAGACCCAAAAATGGATTGAGGGACCCAAAAATGCATTGGGGGACCCAAAAATGGATTGCAGGACCCAAAAATGGATTGAGAAAATAAAAATGTATTGGGGAACCCAAAAATAGATTGAAGAAACCAATAATGGATTGAGGAACCCAAAAATGGATAGAAGAACCCCAAAATGGGCTAAGGGCTCCAAAAATGGATTGAGGAACCCAAAAATAGGCTGAGGGACCCTAAAATGGATTCAGGAACCCAAACATGGTTTTAGGGAACCAAAAATGGATTTAGGAACCCAAAAATTAGCTGAGGGAACCAAAAATGGATTGAGGGAACGAAAAATGGATTGAGGGACCCAAAAATGGATTGAGGAACTGAAAAAAGGATCTACGGACTCAAAAAATGGATTGAAAAACCTAAAAATAGGCTGAGGGAAACAAAAATGGATTGAGGAATCCAAAAATGGGCCGAGGAAACCAAAATATGGGCCGAGGGAACAAAAAGTGTAGTGAGAACTCAAAAAATGGATTGATGAATCAAAAAATGGATTGAGGAACCAAAAAATGGATTGAGGAACCCAACAATGGATTGAGGAACGCAAAATTGGATGGAGGGACCGAAAAATCAGATGAGGGACCCAAAACCTGATTGTGAAACCGTAAAATGGGTCGAGGGGCACAAAAGTGAATCGAGGAACCAAAAAATAGATTGAGGAACCCAAAAATTGTTTGTGTAACCCAAAAATGGATTGAGGAACCCAAAAATGGATCGAGGGTACCAAAAATGGATTGAGCAACCCAAAAATGGATTGAGGGACCAGGAAATGGATCGAGGAAACCAAAAATGGATTGAGGGACCCAAAAATGGGCCGAAGGACCCAAAAATGGATTGAGGAAACCAAAAATGGATTGAGGGACCCAAAAATGGGCCGAAGGACCCAAAAATGGATTGAGGAACCCAAAACTGGATTGAGGGACCCAAAAATGGGTTGAGGAAAACAAAAACGGTTTGAGGAACCCAGGAATGGACTGAGGGGCCCAAAAATGGACTAAAAGACCCAAAAATGGATTGAGGGACCCAAAAATGCATTGGGGGACCCAAAAATGGATTGCAGGACCCAAAAATGGATTGAGAAAATAAAAATGTATTGGGGAACCCAAAAATAGATTGAAGAAACCAATAATGGATTGAGGAACCCAAAAATGGATAGAAGAACCCCAAAATGGGCTAAGGGCTCCAAAAATGGATTGAGGAACCCAAAAATAGGCTGAGGGACCCTAAAATGGATTCAGGAATCCAAACATGGTTTTAGGGAACCAAAAATGGATTTAGGAACCCAAAAATTAGCTGAGGGAACCAAAAATGGATTGAGGGAATGAAAAATGGATTGAAAGACCCAAAAATGGCTTGAGGAACCGAAAAAGGGTCTACGGACTCAAAAAATGGATTGAAAAACCTAAAAATAGGCTGAGGGAAACAAAAATGGATTGAGGAATCCAAAAATGGGCCGAGGAAACCAAAATATGGGCCGAGGGAACAAAAAGTGTAGTGAGAACTCAAAAAATGGATTGATGAATCAAAAAATGGATTGAGGAACCGAAAAATGGATTGAGGAACCCAACAATGGATTGAGGAACGCAAAATTGGATGGAGGGACCGGAAAATCAGATGAGGGACCCAAAACCTGATTGTGAAACCGGAAAATGGGTCGAGGGGCACAAAAGTGAATCGAGGAACCAAAAAATAGATTGAGGAACCCAAAAATTGTTTGTGTAACCCCAAAATGGATTGAGGAACCCAAAAATGGATCGAGGGTACCAAAAATGGATTGAGCAACCCAAAAATGGATTGAGGGACCAGGAAATGGATCGAGGAAACCAAAAATGGATTGAGGGACCCAAAAATGGGCCGAAGGACCCAAAAATGGATTGAGGAAACCAAAAATGGATTGAGGGACTCAAAAATGGGCCGAAGGACCCAAAAATGGATTGAGGAACCCAAAACTGGATTGAGGGACCCAAAAATGGGTTGAGGAAAACAAAAACGGTTTGAGGAACCCAGGAATGGACTGAGGGGCCCAAAAATGGACTAAAAGACCCAAAAATGGATTGAGGGACCCAAAAATGCATTGGAGGACCCAAAAATGGATTGCAGGACCCAAAAATGGATTGAGAAAATAAAAATGTATTGGGGAACCCAAAAATAGATTGAAGAAACCAATAATGGATTGAGGAACCCAAAAATGGATAGAAGAACCCCAAAATGGGCTAAGGGCTCCAAAAATGGATTGAGGAACCCAAAAATAGGCTGAGGGACCCTAAAATGGATTCAGGAATCCAAACATGGTTTTAGGGAACCAAAAATGGATTTAGGAACCCAAAAATTAGCTGAGGGAACCAAAAATGGATTGAGGGAATGAAAAATGGATTGAAAGACCCAAAAATGGCTTGAGGAACCGAAAAAGGGTCTACGGACTCAAAAAATGGATTGAAAAACCTAAAAATAGGCTGAGGGAAACAAAAATGGATTGAGAAATCCAAAAATGGGCCGAGGAAACCAAAATATGGGCCGAGGGAACAAAAAGTGTAGTGAGAACTCAAAAAATGGATTGATGAATCAAAAAATGGATTGAGGAACCGAAAAATGGATTGAGGAACCCAACAATGGATTGAGGAACGCAAAATTGGATGGAGGGACCGGAAAATCAGATGAAGGACCCAAAAGCTGATTGTGAAACCGTAAAATGGGTCGAGGGGCACAAAAGTGAATCGAGGAACCAAAAAATAGATTGAGGAACCCAAAAATTGTTTGTGTAACCCCAAAATGGATTGAGGAACCCAAAAATGGATCGAGGGTACCAAAAATGGATTGAGCAAACCAAAAATGGATTGAGGGACCAGGAAATGGATCGAGGAAACCAAAAATGGATTGAGGGACCCAAAAATGGATTGAGGGACCAGGAAATGGATCGAGGAAACCAAAAATGGATTGAGGGACCCAAAAATGGGCCGAAGGACCCAAAAATGGATTGAGGAACCCAAAACTGGATTGAGGGACCCAAAAATGGGTTGAGGAAAACAAAAACGGTTTGAGGAACCCAGGAATGGACTGAGGGGCCCAAAAATGGACTAAAAGACCCAAAAATGGATTGAGGGACCCAAAAATGCATTGGAGGACCCAAAAATGGATTGCAGGACCCAAAAATGGATTGAGAAAATAAAAATGTATTGGGGAACCCAAAAATAGATTGAAGAAACCAATAATGGATTGAGGAACCCAAAAATGGATAGAAGAACCCCAAAATGGGCTAAGGGCTCCAAAAATGGATTGAGGAACCCAAAAATAGGCTGAGGGACCCTAAAATGGATTCAGGAACCCAAAAATGGTTTTAGGGAACCAAAAATGGATTTAGGAACCCAAAAATTAGCTGAGGGAACCAAAAATGGATTGAGGGAACGAAAAATGGATTGAGGGACCCAAAAATGGATTGAGGAACTGAAAAAAGGATCTACGGACTCAAAAAATGGATTGAAAAACCTAAAAATAGGCTGAGGGAAACAAAAATGGATTGAGGAATCCAAAAATGGGCCGAGGAAACCAAAATATGGGCCGAGGGAACAAAAAGTGTAGTGAGAACTCAAAAAATGGATTGATGAATCAAAAAATGGATTGAGGAACCAAAAAATGGATTGAGGAACCCAACAATGGATTGAGGAACCCAAAATTGGATGGAGGGACCGAAAAATCAGATGAGGGACCCAAAACCTGATTGTGAAACCGTAAAATGGGTCGAGGGGCACAAAAGTGAATCGAGGAACCAAAAAATAGATTGAGGAACCCAAAAATTGTTTGTGTAACCCAAAAATGGATTGAGGAACCCAAAAATGGATCGAGGGTACCAAAAATGGATTGAGCAACCCAAAAATGGATTGAGGGACCAGGAAATGGATCGAGGAAACCAAAAATGGATTGAGGGACCCAAAAATGGGCCGAAGGACCCAAAAATGGATTGAGGAAACCAAAAATGGATTGAGGGACCCAAAAATGGGCCGAAGGACCCAAAAATGGATTGAGGAACCCAAAACTGGATTGAGGGACCCAAAAATGGGTTGAGGAAAACAAAAACGGTTTGAGGAACCCAGGAATGGACTGAGGGGCCCAAAAATGGACTAAAAGACCCAAAAATGGATTGAGGGACCCAAAAATGCATTGGGGGACCCAAAAATGGATTGCAGGACCCAAAAATGGATTGAGAAAATAAAAATGTATTGGGGAACCCAAAAACAGATTGAAGAAACCAATAATGGATTGAGGAACCCAAAAATGGATAGAAGAACCCCAAAATGGGCTAAGGGCTCCAAAAATGGATTGAGGAACCCAAAAATAGGCTGAGGGACCCTAAAATGGATTCAGGAATCCAAACATGGTTTTAGGGAACCAAAAATGGATTTAGGAACCCAAAAATTAGCTGAGGGAACCAAAAATGGATTGAGGGAATGAAAAATGGATTGAAAGACCCAAAAATGGCTTGAGGAACCGAAAAAGGGTCTACGGACTCAAAAAATGGATTGAAAAACCTAAAAATAGGCTGAGGGAAACAAAAATGGATTGAGGAATCCAAAAATGGGCCGAGGAAACCAAAATATGGGCCGAGGGAACAAAAAGTGTAGTGAGAACTCAAAAAATGGATTGATGAATCAAAAAATGGATTGAGGAACCGAAAAATGGATTGAGGAACCCAACAATGGATTGAGGAACGCAAAATTGGATGGAGGGACCGGAAAATCAGATTAGGGACCCAAAACCTGATTGTGAAACCGGAAAATGGGTCGAGGGGCACAAAAGTGAATCGAGGAACCAAAAAATAGATTGAGGAACCCAAAAATTGTTTGTGTACCCCCAAAATGGATTGAGGAACCCAAAAATGGATCGAGGGTACCAAAAATGGATTGAGCAACCCAAAAATGGATTGAGGGACCAGGAAATGGATCGAGGAAACCAAAAATGGATTGAGGGACCCAAAAATGGGCCGAAGGACCCAAAAATGGATTGAGGAAACCAAAAATGGATTGAGGGACCCAAAAATGGGCCGAAGGACCCAAAAATGGATTGAGGAACCCAAAACTGGATTGAGGGACCCAAAAATGGGTTGAGGAAAACAAAAACGGTTTGAGGAACCCAGGAATGGACTGAGGGGCCCAAAAATGGACTAAAAGACCCAAAAATGGATTGAGGGACCCAAAAATGCATTGGAGGACCCAAAAATGGATTGCAGGACCCAAAAATGGATTGAGAAAATAAAAATGTATTGGGGAACCCAAAAATAGATTGAAGAAACCAATAATGGATTGAGGAACCCAAAAATGGATAGAAGAACCCCAAAATGGGCTAAGGGCTCCAAAAATGGATTGAGGAACCCAAAAATAGGCTGAGGGACCCTAAAATGGATTCAGGAATCCAAACATGGTTTTAGGGAACCAAAAATGGATTTAGGAACCCAAAAATTAGCTGAGGGAACCAAAAATGGATTGAGGGAATGAAAAATGGATTGAAAGACCCAAAAATGGCTTGAGGAACCGAAAAAGGGTCTACGGACTCAAAAAATGGATTGAAAAACCTAAAAATAGGCTGAGGGAAACAAAAATGGATTGAGGAATCCAAAAATGGGCCGAGGAAACCAAAATATGGGCCGAGGGAACAAAAAGTGTAGTGAGAACTCAAAAAATGGATTGATGAATCAAAAAATGGATTGAGGAACCGAAAAATGGATTGAGGAACCCAACAATGGATTGAGGAACGCAAAATTGGATGGAGGGACCGGAAAATCAGATTAGGGACCCAAAACCTGATTGTGAAACCGGAAAATGGGTCGAGGGGCACAAAAGTGAATCGAGGAACCAAAAAATAGATTGAGGAACCCAAAAATTGTTTGTGTAACCCCAAAATGGATTGAGGAACCCAAAAATGGGCCGAAGGACCCAAAAATGGATTGAGGAAACCAAAAATGGATTGAGGGACCCAAAAATGGGCCGAAGGACTCAAAAATGGATTGAGGAACCCAAAACTGGATTGAGGGACCCAAAAATGGGTTGAGGAAAACAAAAACGGTTTGAGGAACCCAGGAATGGACTGAGGGGCCCAAAAATGGACTAAAAGACCCAAAAATGGATTGAGGGACCCAAAAATGCATTGGAGGACCCAAAAATGGATTGCAGGACCCAAAAATGGATTGAGAAAATAAAAATGTATTGGGGAACCCAAAAATAGATTGAAGAAACCAATAATGGATTGAGGAACCCAAAAATGGATAGAAGAACCCCAAAATGGGCTAAGGGCTCCAAAAATGGATTGAGGAACCCAAAAATAGGCTGAGGGACCCTAAAATGTATTCAGGAACCCAAAAATGGTTTTAGGGAACCAAAAATGGATTTAGGAACCCAAAAATTAGCTGAGGGAACCAAAAATGGATTGAGGGAACGAAAAATGGATTGAGGGACCCAAAAATGGATTGAGGAACTGAAAAAAGGATCTACGGACTCAAAAAATGGATTGAAAAACCTAAAAATAGGCTGAGGGAAACAAAATGGATTGAGGAATCCAAAAATGGGCCGAGGAAACCAAAATATGGGCCGAGGGAACAAAAAGTGTAGTGAGAACTCAAAAATGGATTGATGAATCAAAAATGGATTGAGGAACCAAAAAATGGATTGAGGAACCCAACAATGGATTGAGGAACCCAAAATTGGATGGAGGGACCGAAAAATCAGATGAGGGACCCAAAACCTGATTGTGAAACCGTAAAATGGGTCGAGGGGCACAAAAGTGAATCGAGGAACCAAAAAATAGATTGAGGAACCCAAAAATTGTTTGTGTAACCCAAAAATGGATTGAGGAACCCAAAAATGGATCGAGGGTACCAAAAATGGATTGAGCAACCCAAAAATGGATTGAGGGACCAGGAAATGGATCGAGGAAACCAAAAATGGATTGAGGGACCCAAAAATGGGCCGAAGGACCCAAAAATGGATTGAGGAAATCAAAAATGGATTGAGGGACCCAAAAATGGGCCGAAGGACCCAAAAATGGATTGAGGAACCCAAAACTGGATTGAGGGACCCAAAAATGGGTTGAGGAAAACAAAAACGGTTTGAGGAACCCAGGAATGGACTGAGGGGCCCAAAAATGGACTAAAAGACCCAAAAATGGATTGAGGGACCCAAAAATGCATTGGGGGACCCAAAAATGGATTGCAGGACCCAAAAATGGATTGAGAAAATAAAAATGTATTGGGGAACCCAAAAACAGATTGAAGAAACCAATAATGGATTGAGGAACCCAAAAATGGATAGAAGAACCCCAAAATGGGCTAAGGGCTCCAAAAATGGATTGAGGAACCCAAAAATAGGCTGAGGGACCCTAAAATGGATTCAGGAACCCAAACATGGTTTTAGGGAACCAAAAATGGATTTAGGAACCCAAAAATTAGCTGAGGGAACCAAAAATGGATTGAGGGAATTAAAAATGGATTGAGGGACCCAAAAATGGATTGAGGAACCGAAAAAGGGTCTACGGACTCAAAAAATGGATTGAAAAACCTAAAAATAGGCTGAGGGAAACAAAAATGGATTGAGGAATCCAAAAATGGGCCGAGGAAACCAAAATATGGGCCGAGGGAACAAAAAGTGTAGTGAGAACCCAAAAAATGGATTGATGAATCAAAAAATGGATTGAGGAACCGAAAATGGATTGAGGAACCCAACAATGGATTGAGGAACGCAAAATTGGATGGAGGGACCGGAAAATCAGATTAGGGACCCAAAACCTGATTGTGAAACCGGAAAATGGGTCGAGGGGCACAAAAGTGAATCGAGGAACCAAAAAATAGATTGAGGAACCCAAAAATTGTTTGTGTAACCCCAAAATGGATTGAGGAACCCAAAAATGGATCGAGGGTACCAAAAATGGATTGAGCAACCCAAAAATGGATTGAGGGACCAGGAAATGGATCGAGGAAACCAAAAATGGATTGAGGGACCCAAAAATGGGCCGAAGGACCCAAAAATGGATTGAGGAACCCAAAAATGGATCGAGGGTACCAAAAATGGACTGAGCAACCCAAAAATGGATTGAGGGACCAGGAAATGGATCGAGGAAACCAAAAATGGATTGAGGGACCCAAAAATGGGCCGAAGGACCCAAAAATGGATTGAGGAAACCAAAATGGATTGAGGGACCCAAAAATGGGCCGAAGGACCCAAAAATGGATTGAGGAACCCAAAACTGGATTGAGGGACCCAAAAATGGGTTGAGGAAAACAAAAACGGTTTGAGGAACCCAGGAATGGACTGAGGGGCCCAAAAATGGACTAAAAGACCCAAAAATGGATTGAGGGACCCAAAAATGCATTGGAGGACCCAAAAATGGATTGCAGGACCCAAAAATGGATTGAGAAAATAAAAATGTATTGGGGAACCCAAAAATAGATTGAAGAAACCAATAATGGATTGAGGAACCCAAAAATGGATAGAAGAACCCCAAAATGGGCTAAGGGCTCCAAAAATGGATTGAGGAACCCAAAAATAGGCTGAGGGACCCTAAAATGGATTCAGGAATCCAAACATGGTTTTAGGGAACCAAAAATGGATTTAGGAACCCAAAAATTAGCTGAGGGAACCAAAAATGGATTGAGGGAATGAAAAATGGATTGAAAGACCCAAAAATGGCTTGAGGAACCGAAAAAGGGTCTACGGACTCAAAAAATGGATTGAAAAACCTAAAATAGGCTGAGGGAAACAAAAATGGATTGAGGAATCCAAAAATGGGCCGAGGAAACCAAAATATGGGCCGAGGGAACAAAAAGTGTAGTGAGAACTCAAAAAATGGATTGATGAATCAAAAAATGGATTGAGGAACGAAAAATGGATTGAGGAACCCAACAATGGATTGAGGAACGCAAAATTGGATGGAGGGACCGGAAAATCAGATTAGGGACCCAAAACCTGATTGTGAAACCGGAAAATGGGTCGAGGGGCACAAAAGTGAATCGAGGAACCAAAAAATAGATTGAGGAACCCAAAAAAATTGTTTGTGTAACCCCAAAATGGATTGAGGAACCCAAAAATGGGCCGAAGGACCCAAAAATGGATTGAGGAAACCAAAAATGGATTGAGGGACCCAAAAATGGGCCGAAGGACTCAAAAATGGATTGAGGAACCCAAAACTGGATTGAGGGACCCAAAAATGGGTTGAGGAAAACAAAAACGGTTTGAGGAACCCAGGAATGGACTGAGGGGCCCAAAAATGGACTAAAAGACCCAAAAATGGATTGAGGGACCCAAAAATGCATTGGAGGACCCAAAAATGGATTGCAGGACCCAAAAATGGATTGAGAAAATAAAAATGTATTGGGGAACCCAAAAATAGATTGAAGAAACCAATAATGGATTGAGGAACCCAAAAATGGATAGAAGAACCCCAAAATGGGCTAAGGGCTCCAAAAATGGATTGAGGAACCCAAAAATAGGCTGAGGGACCCTAAAATGTATTCAGGAACCCAAAAATGGTTTTAGGGAACCAAAAATGGTTTTAGGAACCCAAAAATTAGCTGAGGGAACCAAAAATGGATTGAGGGAACGAAAAATGGATTGAGGGACCCAAAAATGGATTGAGGAACTGAAAAAAGGATCTACGGACTCAAAAAATGGATTGAAAAACCTAAAAATAGGCTGAGGGAAACAAAAATGGATTGAGGAATCCAAAAATGGGCCGAGGAAACCAAAATATGGGCCGAGGGAACAAAAAGTGTAGTGAGAACTCAAAAAATGGATTGATGAATCAAAAAATGGATTGAGGAACCAAAAAATGGATTGAGGAACCCAAGAATGGATTGAGGAACCCAAAATTGGATGGAGGGACCGAAAAATCAGATGAGGGACCCAAAACCTGATTGTGAAACCGTAAAATGGGTCGAGGGGCACAAAAGTGAATCGAGGAACCAAAAAATAGATTGAGGAACCCAAAAATTGTTTGTGTAACCCAAAAATGGATTGAGGAACCCAAAAATGGATCGAGGGTACCAAAAATGGATTGAGCAACCCAAAAATGGATTGAGGGACCAGGAAATGGATCGAGGAAACCAAAAATGGATTGAGGGACCCAAAAATGGGCCGAAGGACCCAAAAATGGATTGAGGAAATCAAAAATGGATTGAGGGACCCAAAAATGGGCCGAAGGACCCAAAAATGGATTGAGGAACCCAAAACTGGATTGAGGGACCCAAAAATGGGTTGAGGAAAACAAAAACGGTTTGAGGAACCCAGGAATGGACTGAGGGGCCCAAAAATGGACTAAAAGACCCAAAAATGGATTGAGGGACACAAAAATGCATTGGGGGACCCAAAAATGGATTGCAGGACCCAAAAATGGATTGAGAAAATAAAAATGTATTGGGGAACCCAAAAACAGATTGAAGAAACCAATAATGGATTGAGGAACCCAAAAATGGATAGAAGAACCCCAAAATGGGCTAAGGGCTCCAAAAATGGATTGAGGAACCCAAAAATAGGCTGAGGGACCCTAAAATGGATTCAGGAATCCAAACATGGTTTTAGGGAACCAAAAATGGATTGAGGGAATGAAAATGAATTGAAAGACCCAAAAATGGCTTGAGGAACGAAAAAGGGTCTACGGACTCAAAAAATGGATTGAAAAACCTAAAAATAGGCTGAGGGAAACAAAAATGGATTGAGGAATCCAAAAATGGGCCGAGGAAACCAAAATATGGGCCGAGGGAACAAAAAGTGTAGTGAGAACTCAAAAAATGGATTGATGAATCAAAAAATGGATTGAGGAACCGAAAAATGGATTGAGGAACCCAACAATGGATTGAGGAACGCAAAATTGGATGGAGGGACCGGAAAATCAGATTAGGGACCCAAAACCTGATTGTGAAACCGGAAAATGGGTCGAGGGGCACAAAAGTGAATCGAGGAACCAAAAAATAGATTGAGGAACCCAAAAATTGTTTGTGTAACCCCAAAATGGATTGAGGAACCCAAAAATGGATCGAGGGTACCAAAAATGGATTGAGCAACCCAAAAATGGATTGAGGGACCAGGAAATGGATCGAGGAAACCAAAAATGGATTGAGGGACCCAAAAATGGGCCGAAGGACCCAAAAATGGATTGAGGAAACCAAAAATGGATTGAGGGACCCAAAAATGGGCCGAAGGACCCAAAAATGGATTGAGGAACCCAAAACTGGATTGAGGGACCCAAAATGGGTTGAGGAAAACAAAAACGGTTTGAGGAACCCAGGAATGGACTGAGGGGCCCAAAATGGACTAAAAGACCCAAAAATGGATTGAGGGACCCAAAAATGCATTGGAGGACCCAAAAATGGATTGCAGGACCCAAAAATGGATTGAGAAAATAAAAATGTATTGGGGAACCCAAAAATAGATTGAAGAAACCAATAATGGATTGAGGAACCCAAAAATGGATAGAAGAACCCCAAAATGGGCTAAGGGCTCCAAAAATGGATTGAGGAACCCAAAAATAGGCTGAGGGACCCTAAAATGGATTCAGGAACCCAAAAATGGTTTTAGGGAACCAAAAATGGATTTAGGAACCCAAAAATTAGCTGAGGGAACCAAAAATGGATTGAGGGAACGAAAAATGGATTGAGGGACCCAAAAATGGATTGAGGAACTGAAAAAAGGATCTACGGACTCAAAAAATGGATTGAAAAACCTAAAAATAGGCTGAGGGAAACAAAAATGGATTGAGGAATCCAAAAATGGGCCGAGGAAACCAAAATATGGGCCGAGGGAACAAAAAGTGTAGTGAGAACTCAAAAAATGGATTGATGAATCAAAAAATGGATTGAGGAACCAAAAAATGGATTGAGGAACCCAACAATGGATTGAGGAACCCAAAATTGGATGGAGGGACCGAAAAATCAGATGAGGGACCCAAAACCTGATTGTGAAACCGTAAAATGGGTCGAGGGGCACAAAAGTGAATCGAGGAACCAAAAAATAGATTGAGGAACCCAAAAATTGTTTGTGTAACCCAAAAATGGATTGAGGAACCCAAAAATGGATCGAGGGTACCAAAAATGGATTGAGCAACCCAAAAATGGATTGAGGGACCAGGAAATGGATCGAGGAAACCAAAAATGGATTGAGGGACCCAAAAATGGGCCGAAGGACCCAAAAATGGATTGAGGAAACCAAAAATGGATTGAGGGACCCAAAAATGGGCCGAAGGACCCAAAAATGGATTGAGGAACCCAAAACTGGATTGAGGGACCCAAAAATGGGTTGAGGAAAACAAAAACGGTTTGAGGAACCCAGGAATGGACTGAGGGGCCCAAAAATGGACTAAAAGACCCAAAAATGAATTGAGGGACCCAAAAATGCATTGGGGGACCCAAAAATGGATTGCAGGACCCAAAAATGGATTGAGAAAATAAAAATGTATTGGGGAACCCAAAAATAGATTGAAGAAACCAATAATGGATTGAGGAACCCAAAAATGGATAGAAGAACCCCAAAATTAGCTAAGGGCTCCAAAAATGGATTGAGGAACCCAAAAATAGGCTGAGGGACCCTAAAATGGATTCAGGAACCCAAACATGGTTTTAGGGAACCAAAAATGGATTTAGGAACCCAAAAATTAGCTGAGGGAACCAAAAATGGATTGAGGGAATGAAAAATGGATTGAGGGACCCAAAAATGGATTGAGGAACTGAAAAAAGGATCTACGGACTCAAAAAATGGATTGAAAAACCTAAAAATAGGCTGAGGGAAACAAAAATGGATTGAGGAATCCAAAAATGGGCCGAGGAAACCAAAATATGGGCCGAGGGAACAAAAAGTGTAGTGAGAACTCAAAAAATGGATTGATGAATCAAAAAATGGATTGAGGAACCGAAAAATGGATTGAGGAACCCAACAATGGATTGAGGAACGCAAAATTGGATGGAGGGACCGGAAAATCAGATTAGGGACCCAAAACCTGATTGTGAAACCGGAAAATGGGTCGAGGGGCACAAAAATGAATCGAGGAACCCAAGAATGGATTGAGGGACCCAAAAATGGATCGAGGGACCCAAAAATGGATTGAGCGACCCAAAAATGGATTGAGGGACCAAAAATGGATTGAGGAACCCAAAAGTGGGCTTAGGAAACCAAACATTTATTTTGTTACCCAAAAATGGGCCGAAGGACCAAGAAATGGATCGAGGAAACCAAAAACGGGCTGAGGAACCCAAAAATATATTGAGGGACCCAAAAATGGATTGAGGAATCCAAAAATGGGCCGAGGAAACCAAAATATGGGCCGAGGGAACAAAAAGTGCAGTGAGAACTCAAAAATGGATTGATGAATCAAAAAATGGATTGAGGAACCGAAAAATGGATTGAGGAACCGAAAAATGGATTGAGGAACCCAAAATTGGATGGAGGGACCGAAAAATCAGATGAGGGACCCAAAACCTGATTGTGAAACCGTAAAATGGGTCGAGGGGCACAAAAGTGAATCGAGGAACCAAAAAATAGATTGAGGAACCCAAAAATTGTTTGTGTAACCTAACCCAAAAATGGATTGAGGAACCCAAAAATGGATCGAGGGTACCAAAAATGGATTGAGCAACCCAAAAATGGATTGAGGGACCAGGAAATGGATCGAGGAAACCAAAAATGGATTGAGGGACCCAAAAATGGGCCGAAGGACCCAAAAATGGATTGAGGAAACCAAAAATGGATTGAGGGACCCAAAAATGGGCCGGAGGACCCAAAAATGGATTGAGGAACCCAAAACTGGATTGAGGGACCCAAAAATGGGTTGAGGAAAACAAAAACGGTTTGAGGAACCCAGGAATGGACTGAGGGGCCCAAAAATGGACTAAAAGACCCAAAAATGGATTGAGGGACCCAAAAATGCATTGGGGGACCCAAAAATGGATTGCAGGACCCAAAAATGGATTGAGAAAATAAAAATGTATTGGGGAACCCAAAAATAGATTGAAGAAACCAATAATGGATTGAGGAACCCAAAAATGGATAGAAGAACCCCAAAATGGGCTAAGGGCTCCAAAAATGGATTGAGGAACCCAAAAATAGGCTGAGGGACCCTAAAATGGATTCAGGAACCCAAAAATGGTTTTAGGGAACCAAAAATGGATTTAGGAACCCAAAAATTAGCTGAGGGAACCAAAAATGGATTGAGGGAACGAAAAATGGATTGAGGGACCCAAAAATGGATTGAGGAACTGAAAAAAGGATCTACGGACTCAAAAAATGGATTGAAAAACCTAAAAATAGGCTGAGGGAAACAAAAATGGATTGAGGAATCCAAAAATGGGCCGAGGAAACCAAAATATGGGCCGAGGGAACAAAAAGTGTAGTGAGAACTCAAACAATGGATTGATGAATCAAAAAATGGATTGAGGAACCGAAAAATGGATTGAGGAACCCAACAATGGATTGAGGAACCCAAAATTGGATGGAGGGACCGAAAAATCAGATGAGGGACCCAAAACCTGATTGTGAAACCGTAAAATGGGGTCGAGGGGCACAAAAGTGAATCGAGGAACCAAAAAATAGATTGAGGAACCCAAAAATTGTTTGTGTAACCCAAAAATGGATTGAGGAACCCAAAAATGGATCGAGGGTACCAAAAATAGATTGAGCAACCCAAAAATGGATTGAGGGACCAGGAAATGGATCGAGGTAACCAAAAATGGATTGAGGGACCCAAAAATGGGCCGAAGGACCCAAAAATGGATTGAGGAAACCAAAAATGGATTGAGGGACCCAAAAATGGGCCGAAGGACCCAAAAATGGATTGAGGAACCCAAAACTGGATTGAGGGACCCAAAAATGGGTTGAGGAAAACAAAAACGGTTTGAGGAACCCAGGAATGGACTGAGGGGCCCAAAAATGGACTAAAAGACCCAAAAATGAATTGAGGGACCCAAAAATGCATTGGGGGACCCAAAAATGGATTGCAGGACCCAAAAATGGATTGAGAAAATAAAAATGTATTGGGGAACCCAAAAATAGATTGAAGAAACCAATAATGGATTGAGGAACCCAAAAATGGATAGAAGAACCCCAAAATGGGCTAAGGGCTCCAAAAATGGATTGAGGAACCCAAAAATAGGCTGAGGGACCCTAAAATGGATTCAGGAACCCAAACATGGTTTTAGGGAACCAAAAATGGATTTAGGAACCCAAAAATTAGCTGAGGGAACCAAAAATTGATTGAGGGAATGAAAAATGGATTGAGGGACCCAAAAATGGCTTGAGGAACCGAAAAAGGATCTACGGACTCAAAAAATGGATTGAAAAACCTAAAAATAGGCTGAGGGAAACAAAAATGGATTGAGGAATCCAAAAATGGGCCGAGGAAACCAAAATATGGGCCGAGGGAACAAAAAGTGTAGTGAGAACCCAAAAAATGGATTGATGAATCAAAAAATGGATTGAGGAACCAAAAAATGGATTGAGGAACCCAACAATGGATTGAGGAACGCAAAATTGGATGGAGGGACCGAAAAATCAGATGAGGGACCCAAAAGCTGATTGTGAAACCGTAAAATGGGTCGAGGGGCACAAAAGTGAATCGAGGAACCAAAAAATAGATTGAGGAACCCAAAAATTGTTTGTGTAACCCAAAAATGGATTGAGGAACCCAAAAATGGATCGAGGGTACCAAAAATGGATTGAGCAACCCAAAAATGGATTGAGGGACCAGGAAATGGATCGAGGAAACCAAAAATGGATTGAGGGACCCAAAAATGGGCCGAAGGACCCAAAAATGGATTGAGGAAACCAAAAATGGATTGAGGGACCCAAAAATGGGCCGAAGGACCCAAAAATGGATTGAGGAACCCAAAACTGGATTGAGGGACCCAAAAATGGGTTGAGAAAAACAAAAACGGTTTGAGGAACCCAGGAATGGACTGAGGGGCCCAAAAATGGACTAAAAGACCCAAAAATGGATTGAGGGACCCAAAAATGCATTGGGGGACCCAAAAATGGATTGCAGGACCCAAAAATGGATTGAGAAAATAAAAATGTATTGGGGAACCCAAAAATAGATTGAAGAAACCAATAATGGATTGAGGAACCCAAAAATGGATAGAAGAACCCCAAAATGGGCTAAGGGCTCCAAAAATGGATTGAGGAACCCAAAAATAGGCTGAGGGAGCCTAAAATGGATTCAGGAACCCAAACATGGTTTTAGGGAACCAAAAATGGATTTAGGAACCCAAAAATTAGCTGAGGGAACCAAAAATGGATTGAGGGAATGAAAAATGGATTGAGGGACCCAAAAATGGCTTGAGGAACCGAAAAAGGGTCTACGGACTCAAAAAATGGATTGAAAAACCTAAAAATAGGCTGAGGGAAACAAAAATGGATTGAGGAATCCAAAAATGGGCCGAGGAAACCAAAATATGGGCCGAGGGAACAAAAAGTGTAGTGAGAACTCAAAAAATGGATTGATGAATCAAAAAATGGATTGAGGAACCAAAAAATGGATTGAGGAACCCAACAATGGATTGAGGAACGCAAAATTGGATGGAGGGACCGAAAAATCAGATGAGGGACCCAAAAGCTGATTGTGAAACCGTAAAATGGGTCGAGGGGCACAAAAGTGAATCGAGGAACCAAAAAATAGATTGAGGAACCCAAAAATTGTTTGTGTAACCCAAAAATGGATTGAGGAACCCAAAAATGGATCGAGGGTACCAAAAATGGATTGAGCAACCCAAAAATGGATTGAGGGACCAGGAAATGGATCGAGGAAACCAAAAATGGATTGAGGGACCCAAAAATGGGCCGAAGGACCCAAAAATGGATTGAGGAAACCAAAAATGGATTGAGGGACCCAAAAATGGGCCGAAGGACCCAAAAATGGATTGAGGAACCCAAAACTGGATTGAGGGACCCAAAAATGGGTTGAGGAAAACAAAAACGGTTTGAGGAACCCAGGAATGGACTGAGGGGCCCAAAAATGGACTAAAAGACCCAAAAATGGATTGAGGGACCCAAAAATGCATTGGGGGACCCAAAAATGGATTGCAGGACCCAAAAATGGATTGAGAAAATAAAAATGTATTGGGGAACCCAAAAATAGATTGAAGAAACCAATAATGGATTGAGGAACCCAAAAATGGATAGAAGAACCCCAAAATGGGCTAAGGGCTCCAAAAATGGATTGAGGAACCCAAAAATAGGCTGAGGGACCCTAAAATGGATTCAGGAATCCAAACATGGTTTTAGGGAACCAAAAATGGATTTAGGAACCCAAAAATTAGCTGAGGGAACCAAAAATGGATTGAGGGAACGAAAAATGGATTGAGGGACCCAAAAATGGATTGAGGAACTGAAAAAAGGATCTACGGACTCAAAAAATGGATTGAAAAATCTAAAAATAGGCTGAGGGAAACAAAAATGGATTGAGGAATCCAAAAATGGGCCGAGGAAACCAAAATATGCGCCGAGGGAACAAAAAGTGTAGTGAGAACTCAAATAATGGATTGATGAATCAAAAAATGGATTGAGGAACCGAAAAATGGATTGAGGAACCCAACAAGGGATTGAGGAACGCAAAATTGGATGGAGGGACCGGAAAATCAGATTAGGGACCCAAAACCTGATTGTGAAACCGGAAAATGGATCGAGGGGCACAAAAATGAATCGAGGAACCCAAAAATGGATTGAGGGACCCTAAAATGGATCGAGGGACCCAAAAATGGATTGAGCGACCCAAAAATGGATTGAGGGACCAAAAATGGATTGAAGAACCCAAAAGTGGGCTTAGGAAACCAAACATTTATTTTGTTACCCAAAAATGGATTGAAGGACCCAGAAATGGATCGAGGAAACAAAAAACGGGCTGAGGAACCCAAAAATATATTGAGGGACCCAAAAATGGATTGAGGAATCCAAAAATGGGCCGAGGAAACCAAAATATGGGCCGAGGGAACAAAAAGTGCAGTGAGAACCCAAAAAATGGATTGATGAATCAAAAAATGGATTGAGGAACTGAAAAATGGATTGAGGAACCGAAAAATGGATTGAGGAACCCAAAATTGGATGGAGGGACCGAAAAATCAGATGAGGGACCCAAAACCTGATTGTGAAACCGGAAAATGGGTCGAGGGGCACAAAAGTGAATCGAGGAACCAAAAAATAGATTGAGGAACCCAAAAATTATTTGTGTAACCCAAAAATGGATTGAGGAACCCAAAAATGGATCGAGGGTACCAAAAATGGATTGAGCAACCCAAAAATGGATTGAGGGACCAGGAAATGGATCGAGGAAACCAAAAATGGGTTG